>JAJEJO010053972.1:0-142344 GCA_020662805.1 Glaucomys volans
AGGTTCCATGAGCAGCAGGAGAAGAAAGTGAATTCAGCAGTTGTTGAATGAAATATTCTACAGATACCTGTTAATTTGATTTATGTTTTTTAGGTCTGAGGAGTCTTTACTAAGTTTTTGTCTTGTTTATATATATTATTATATTCTTATTCTATATATTTTTATTTTTGAGAGATGTGTGTTGAAATTACTTAATGTTGATCTGGGGACTGTATCTTTAAGGTGAGAAGTGTCTGTTTTATGTAATTAGGTGTACTGATGTTTGTGGCATAAATATTTACCATTGTTACATCTTGTTGGATTGTTCCCTTTACCAGAATGAAGTGATTTTTCTTTTTTGTCTCTTTTGATTAATTTTGGCTTGCAGTTTGGTTTGTTGAATATAAGAGTAGCTACTTCTACTTGTTTGGGGGTGCCATTTGCATAGCACATCATTTTCCATACTTTGAATTCAGCCTGTTGTTGTCATTGATTGTAAGATGAATTTCTTGCAAACAACATATAGTTGGTTTTTATTTCTTATTTCATCCTGCTAGCCTATGTCTTTCTATTGAAGAGTTGATATCATTTACATTCAGTGTTATGGTAGAGAGATGTTTATTAATTCCTGCCAGTTTGATTTATTTCT
Organism: Glaucomys volans; assembly: GCA_020662805.1. Classification (NCBI taxonomy): domain Eukaryota; kingdom Metazoa; phylum Chordata; class Mammalia; order Rodentia; family Sciuridae; genus Glaucomys; species Glaucomys volans. Next base: position 629 of record JAJEJO010053972.1, read on the forward strand.
AGTGTTTAATTTGGTCCTTGTTTGTTTAGCCACTTTTCAAGTGAGATTTGTGTATTTATGAGCTCTGGAATTTATTTTTGATTTCTTGTGTGTTGTATTTAAATGTTTTCTGTAGTGCTGGCTTAGTAGGCACAAATTCTTTTAGTTTTTCCTCATCTTTGTAGGTTTTTATTTCTTCTTTCATCCTGAAAGATAGCATTGCTGGTTATTGCAATCTGGTTAACAGTTAATTTCTTTCAGGGCTTGAAACACATTCCAAGTGCTCCTAGATTTTAGAGTTTGTGCTGAAAATTCATAAGTAATTCTGTTGGGTTTGCCTCTATATGTGATCTGATGTTTTTCTGTTGAGACTTTTAAAATTAAAATTCTGTACTGCTGTATGTGTTAGGCATTTTAATTACATGTTGTGTGATTCTTTTTTGATCTTGTCTGTTTGAGGTTCTGATTGTTTCTTGTTTCTAGATGTCCATCCCATTCTCAAGATTTGGAAAATTTTTTATTTGTTTTCTGAGGTGGTTATTCATGTCATTACCCTGTATGTTAGCCCTCTTCAATTCTTGAATTTGTCCTCTTACTATTATGCCACAGTTCTTGTATATTGTAATCGTATTTACTCACTTTCTTTAATACTGTCCAAGTATTCAAGGCTGGCCACTTTGTCTTCCAACTCTGAGATTCTGTCTTTAGCGTGATCTATCTACTCTATTAGAGGGACTTTAAACTGAACTTTTTTTTTTTTTTGTAAATGTGCCTTTCATTTCCAAGGATTCTGTTTGGTTCTTTTTTAGCATCTTTGTTTACTGAGGAATTTCCCATTTATATCCTGTACTGACTATCTTATTAGTTCATTCCATTTTTCTGTGCTCTGTTGAAATTCATTGATTGTTTTTATAATTATTCTTTTGAATTCTTTATGTTGTACTTCATTCACATTAATATCTTTGAGGTCAATTGCTTGTAAATTATGAACTTTAGGAGGTGTTATGTTTCCTGTTTTTTCCTATTTCCTGTATTCCTGTGTTGGGTTTTGTGTATCTGTTGGTTTCTTTTCCACTCTTGTATTTTAGAGTATAGCCTTTTCTTGTTGAAGTGATCCCTTCTCTGGAATATCACATTACTGTTAGTTTTTAAATACATTCCCGAGTGAGTTTAGTAGTATAGATTCCCTGCTAATTCTTTGGTGATGATTAGTGTATTTTGACACATCAGAACTTAAGAATTCCACTTTCCCCGTAGGTCTCATCAGTGTGGTCTTTTTTGTAGATCAGGCAGTTGTGTTGTATACAGCAGTGTGAATGGGATATGATTGCTCTTCTAAACTTAACAACTCTATATATTCTAAAGGAATCTATATTGGGACCCCTTGTAGGTGTGGTACCTACAGTTTTTATGTCATTTCTCTGTTTTTACTTTAGAAGCAGATGTCCATGAGAAGGACCTCAGTACCCTACCCCTAGTTGTTTCTACTTGTAGCATAGTCTTTTGTTTGAGGTTTTTATATCTGCTATTCTTTGTGTTAAAGCTCTGTTGATGTTTGAGTGTGGTTAGCTTGTGAGTGGAGCAAGGTACATTGTCTTGTCTGGTTTGTGGACATGGCTCTGTAGTACAGTCTCTACTCTGCGAACCTGTAGTGTCCCATTAGATTCCCAGCACCTCACAGAAAAGTGAAAGATAAATACCACCACCAGCAGCAGCAACAACGAGTGTATAGCATTAAAACAAATACCTAGTGGCTACTCTGACATCTCCAACACGAGTTACCACAAAAACAGGAATGATGGTTTTAGAATTGATAATAGCAACAGTAAGTACTGAACCAGATGTGGCATTAAACAACAGGTGTCAACTATGCCATCCATAGTCCCAATAACCACAACAGCATGACTGGTAGGCCAGTGATTATATAAATATTTCTGAGAGATTGTAGAACATAGTTCAATAAGAGAAAGGAAAATGGGGTATGAAGGCAAAAGAAAGTTTTGAATATTTCAAATTGGAAAGCAAAGTGATGGTTATAAAGTAGGAAAAGAGAAAGCCAGATAAGGGAAGCTAAAGAGAGAAAGAGTAAGGGAATTAGTTATTAAAAGGAGAAGAATGGAGTAATAAGAGAAACCATAGGGCGGGGAACAAAATATCCTAACCCTCAAAAGAAAAAGTGACAGATAAAAAAAAATGATAAAAATATAAAACAAGCCGGGCGTGGTGGCGCACGCCTGTAATCCAAGCCACTCGGGAGGCTGAGTCAGGAGGATCTCGAGTTCAAAGCCAGCCTCAACAACTTAGTGAGGCCCTAAGCAACTCAGTGAGATCCTGTCTCTAAATAAAATACAAAAAATAGGGCTGGGAATGTGGCTCAGTGGCCAAGTGTCCCTGAGTTCAATTCCTGGTTCCAAAAAAAAAAAAAAAAAAAAAATATATATATATATATAAATAAAACAAATATATGTGTATATATTTTATATTCACAATCTACAAGCGAGAACACACACACATAACGGTTCTTACTGAAAAATGAAAGAATTGTTTCTACTTAGGTGGTCAAAACTGTTGACAAGGATGGATGTTCAGTGTTTGTGCAAAACTGCCCTTTCTGCTGCTTCTTGGGCTGTGTACCCCTTTAGAGAGCAAGCACTGGGGTTATTAAACGTTTCCTCTTTTTATGTTGCTTATCAAGATGACAGCTGGAAATGAAGTTCCTTGAAACAGCTCTCTACTTACCTTCCTATCAATATAAGATAGGATAGAATGGGAAGTACTGTCAATTGGAATTTTGCCCAGATAGACTAGATTGATGTACTGACAGAGCTGAGTTAATGCACAGTTCTAAATGGCAAGTTGTGGTGACTGGAGTTTGGCTCTGATGACCTTTGAAACCTGATTCTATGGTGTCTGCTGTGAAGATATTAGACCAATACCTTCCTCAGGCCGGGTGGATGCTGGTCACTGCTGGACTTCTGAATCTCACAGGCCTCTCAAGAATTCTGCTTGAGTAGCCAGTCCTCCACAGGTCTTGTACACTCTACCATTCATAATTATGGCCTTTCCAGGCTCAGTTCCTGAGTGTAATCACACCTACCTGTTCAGTTTCCCCACTTTCTTCCACTGGTCTTGTGATCTGCCAAACTCAGAAAGTGTGTTGTACTTCTTTTTATATCTCTGACTTAAATTCTCTGGGTACAGTCTTCTCTGTGCCTGTTTCAGTTAACATACTGCTACATACACCCTGAACCATATGGAAGTAGGCACTTGCCAGGACAGTCTGACAATGTTTGCTGTGGTTTCCTGGGAACCCACAACTGCAAGCTGCAGTGTGACCTCCTCAAGATGGGTCTCATCTCTTGTTTGCCAGCTGAGAAACATGGAGCATTTTTTGGGGGATGTGGGGGGCAGTACTGGGTATTGAACTTAGGGGCACTCCACCACTGAGCCACATCCCCAGCCCTGTTCTGTATTTTAGAGACAGGGTCTCACTGAGTTGTTTAGGGTCTCACTAAGTTGCTGAGTCTGGCTTTGAACTCGCAATCCTCCTGCCTCAGCCTCCCAAGCCACTGGGATTACAGGCATACGCCACTGTGCCTGACTGGAGCACTTTTATAAACAGCAGTCTCTGGTTCTGCTGAGTTTCGTCTGCTTTTCTGTTTTTCAGGATTTTCTGTGGTATATTTGTACATTGTTTTTCTTTCTGTTTGTGTTACCCTTTCTCCTCTGTGGTGAACTGGCACTATGACTCTGCTCCAATGTCTTCTTTTTTGTCCTCTGTTCTAAGCACTAAACTTTCTAATTCTTTTTGAATCGGCTATCTGATACTGAATTTCAGGGAATTCCCTCTGACACCCATTTTACTGAGTAGTGCTCCTAATGCTTGAATCTTGAGCCGTGGGAGGAACTAGAAAATATAGCCTTCCTCTAATCTACCATTTTCTATATCCCTGTCTGGGAGGCTTTAAAAAAATTCTATAGTGTATTCTACATCCAGAATCATGTCATCTGTGACTAATGACAATTTACTTCTTCCTTTTCCATTGTGAATGCCTTCTTTTCTTGCTTGATTGCATTGGCTAGAACCTTTTTTAAAATACTGTTGCTTTCCCATTCTTTGGGGAAAAGCATTCAATTATTTTTTGCCATTGGACATGATGTTAGCTATAGTTTTGTGTAGAGGGCTTTCATCAAAATGGATGCCTGGGGTGGGGGGAAGATTGTATATTACTAATTCATTTGCTGTATTTGTATAGATCTGTTCATATTTTTATTTCTTCTTGAATCAGTTTTATTTCTTTCTAGGAATATTTCCATTTTACATAAATTATACAGTTTGTTGGCATAAAATTGTCCCTAGTATCTCCTTTATGATCCTTTTAATATGTGTAAGTTGATGGTGATGTTCCTGTTTTATTCATAATTTTATCTGGTTTTCACAGTGGTGTCTTTCAGCTTTTTTCTTGGTCACCATAGCTAAAGGGTCGTCAATTTTGTTTATCTTTTCAAAGAACCAACTTCTTTTTTTCTCTATTTTTCTGTTTTGTTGATTAGCATCCTGATATTTTTATTTTCCTTCTATGCTTGCTTTGGATTTAGTTTACTTTTTGCTAGTTTCTTAAGGTCAAACAGGTTCAAAGACGATTGATTTGAGATCCATCTTCTGTAGGCATTTTCTTTTTATAAATTTATCCCTAATTACTGCTTTAGAGGTAGTCCATAAAATTTTATATTTTTGTTTCCTTTTAGCTCAAAACTTAAATTTTTTTCCTGCTATTTCTTCTGTGACCCATTGCTTATTTAGAAGAAATCAAGGAAGAATTTGGAAAATATAGAATTTAGAAAAGAATTTGATTTTTCCAAATTTCCATCTGTTGTTGATTTCTTAATGAATTCCAATTGGGTTGGAGAATACGCTCTGTATAATTTCAGTCTTTTGAAATTAATTCTGTGAGCTAGTATGTGGTCTGTCCTGGATAAAGTTTCATGTGTACTTGAGAAAAATGTGTATTCTCTTGTTGGATGGAGTTGCCATAGATGCTAGGTTACGATGTTAATGTTAGGTTTATATTGTTCACATTTTTTATATCCTTGATAATTTTTTGTCTGTTTTTCCTTTCCTTTAATGAGAATAAGGTGTTAACCTCTTAAGCTGAATTTTTGAACCATTTTCCTTTTCCATTCTGAAATGTTTTGCTTCATTGTTTGGGGGGTTCTGTTTTTATATGCATATATGTTGGTAAGTATATTTTTCTGGTGATTTGATTCTTTCATATAAAATATGCTTCTTTACCTCTAATAATACTTTTTCTTTTTCTTCAGTTTTTGGTACTGGGGATTGATCCTAGGGTTGCTTTACCTCTGAGCTATATCCTCAGCCCTTTTTATTTTTTATTGTTGGGAAAGGGTCTCACTAAGGTGTTGAGGATCTTGCTGATTACTGAGGCTGGCATCGAATTTGCAGTCTCCTGCCTCAGCCTCCCAGGTTGCTGGGATTACAGGAGTGCACCATCATGCCCAACTGTAATACTTCTTTTTGTTTTGTTTTATTTCATCTGACAGAGCTTCTCCAACCAGCTCTGTTAGATTACTGTTTGCTGTAACCTTTTACCATCAAGATTGTGTCTTGGGTTGGGGTTGTGGCTCAGTGGTAGAGCACTTGCCCAGCATGTATGAGGCACTGGGTTCAATTCTCAGCACCACCTAAAAATAAAGTTCCATTAACAACTAAAAAAAAATTAAAAAAAAACAAAAAGATTGTGTCTTTATATCTAAAATATGCCACTTGTAGATACCATATAATTGGATTATACTTTGTTTTATTCAGTCTTAATAACATTTGCCTTTTGAAGTATATTCACATTTAATGTTGATTATAATGTTGAGCTTATATCTGGCCCTCCACCCCCTTTAATCTTAGGTCATTTTTGTCCTTTTCTGTCTTTTGTATTTAGATATTTTCTTCTGTACCATTTTGATTCCTTTGTATTCTTCTTGAAATATATTTTAAGATTTTTAAAAAGTGACTATTTGAGAAAGTGCAGTGTGCATTTTGACAAAATCTATTTTATGGAAATATCAACTTAATTCTTGCCCAATGCAGAAATTTTACTCCAGAATAGCTCCATTACTTCTACTTTTCTTTGTGGTATAATTTTTATTACATTGCTGTAATATGCAATAGTGATGTAATTATTGCTTTATATGCATCCCTCACACACACACCACCGCCACCAGGGATTAAACTCAGGGACACTCCAACCACGTCCCCAACCCAGTCCTTTTTTGTATTTTATTTAGAGACAGGGTCTTACTGAGTTGCTTAGCCCCTTGCTGTTGCTGAGGTTGGCTTTGAACTCTTGATCCTTCTGCCTCAGCCTCTCAAACCGCTGGGATTACAGATGTGTGCCACTGCACCTGGCAATCTTATTTATTTTTTTGAAGTTAAAAGGAAAAAATCATTATTTATAGTCTTATTAATTTACATACTTATTGTTTATGGTGCTCTTCATTTGTTCCTGAAGGTTTTAGTTTTGAAGATTATCGATTTGTTTCTGTATCTTTCTGGCATACTCTTTGTCCTCTTTTGTTTAATACTAACGTATTTATTTATTTTTTTTACAGACTTCATTTTGATTAATTGTACACACATGGGGTATAATACTAACTTTTTGTTTGTTTGTTTTGCGGTGCTGGTAATTGAACCCAGGGCCTTGTGCTTGACAAGCAAGCACTCTACCAACTGAGCTATATCCTTAGCCCAATACTAACTTTTTATGGGATTTGTACTTCATCATGAGAAATTGGTGGTCTTTTTTTTTTTTTTTTAAAGCTTATGGAAGAAGGCAAAATCTATCATCAGTTTTCTAACTTTACAGAACTCTCATGACTGTGTGTGTGTTTGGCAAAAAACCAGCTTGCTTTTTGAGGTTTCTTATTTATTTCCTTCTTCACTTTTTTCTGTGCCTTATTTTTCTATTTTTTTCTCTTATACCTATCAGACTGACTTTTTATTCTACTCCCAGTAATTTGTCCTCTTTTCAAGGCTGCCTCAAAGGGAGCCCCCCTGGGGTCCGCTGGAAGGTCAATTTTGAGAGTTAACTGTGGTTGGAAATAACTCTAGCCCATTCTGTGCTGACAATGGGTTCTTTGTATTCACTTATTCTTAGAGTAGCCATAACTACTCCTGTTCCAGCATTGTTTGCCAGTGTTGTCTGTCTTGTACGTTTGGTCCTTAGATCTGCTATATGCCCTTTTGTTTCTTTCTGATTCCTTCTGCAGAGGTTCTGATACCAATTAGGTCTTCTAGTTGTTTGTAGTTTTCCACAATTTTTTGTGTCTTGGTATTTTACTTTTCCACATAGTTTTAGAATGTTAAGAGTTTTTGGTTTTGCTGTCTAGTTTGTTTTCCTATAGAGAATTCATGGAGATTTTTCAGAAAATTGTCCCACCATCACTGATGTTATTTTTCTAGGTGTTGTAACAGTCTTTCTTGTGGGGAAGTTCCCTCCCAAGATTAGGTTCAGATATCATAAGTGCATGACAGTAGTTCATGGTATGGTTAAAATGAGATTTATTACCCACACAGGCGGGCAGTTCTGAGATAGGGCAGTGTTTCTCAGAGGGTGTCCAGAAGCAGCAAATGAGAGTGTGGAGATATTTTATGAAGAGTAAGTCCAGGTGGTATGGATTTTGAAAGTAGCAAATACAGGGTTTATGGAATCTGAAAGAGTTAGCTAAAGAGCTCTTGTACTCAGCATATTGGTGTGAGTGAGCTTTATCAGTAAGCTATAGAAAATGACAGACACAGGCAGGATGATACTCAGAGGTTGCTAGCACTTAATTAGATCATCTGGTGGTGGGTCTGTCTCAGTTTCTTCTCCTTGGTCTCCATAGTTGAGATCCATTTTTTAGCTCTAGTTATTGGGGCATACACTAATGAGCTGGAGTTTGATCTTACTTGCTATTTTGATTCTTAGCAGATGTTAACAACTACGGGAAGTATCTTGTTTTTCTAGAGGGGAACCAGGAGGCAGGCCTGTTTGGTAATCCCATCCAGAGATAAGTAAATTGAAGACTGTGTACAGTTATCTCCACGTTCAGCAACAAGTCCCCATTGGCTTGACAAATCAGTAAATGACTCACAACTGAGTTTCCTAGTGCTGCTTTTTGTTTAGCTCTGTTAATTACATCTTTTCCATTTAAAACATTTACTTTTATTAAGCATCCACTAAATGCACTAAATTATGTATATTATATGAGATCCTTGGAATAAAAATAAGCTCAAGTTCCCACTCTCCAAAATTTATCAGCTACAGAGTTGTTGAACAAGTAAATGTTTATAAAATAGTCCAATAACCTTATGTGATCCTAGAAGAAGAAAAATGACTTGCAGGCGAAGAGGTTAAGGAAGGCTATGAAAGAAAGTGACATTCAAATTGAATATTAATATACTATTTACTGATTCTAAAAAATTGTTGATTTTAAAGACATTTAAAGATTACTTCTTGAAATGTTCATGTTAGCCTTATCAGAAATATTAAAATATTGAAAGTGCATATCCTGAAATTGATGTATCATTTGTGAAATGTTAGTAACAACATGATATGGAATGGCTTTTGCATTTGTTATGATTCAGTGAGTGATAGTAATTCAGTGAGGATAGATTATTATCTTCCATTTATAGATGAAGAAAACATTTTAAAAAATTATTGTAGAAATGATATAAGTAGTGTCAGGAAGCATTTAAACTTACCTGATTTCTAATTCTGTGTTTTTAGTCACAGATAAAAATCATGACTTTTCGGGAGGGATTTTGCTTGCCCCATCTGTTTATTTTCCTGTTTAATTCAGTAGAGTGATTTCGGGTGGGGGTAGGTAATGGGATTGGACCCAGGGGTGCTTAACCATTGAGCCACATCCCCAGCCCTTTTTATTTTTTATTTTGAGACAGGGTCTCACTAAGTTTCTTAGGATTTCACTAAGTTGCTGAGGCTAGGTTTAAACTTTCGATCTATCCTCTTGCCTCTGCCTTCCAAGCTGCTGGGATAACAGGTGTGTGGCACTGGGTCTGGCCCAGTAGAGTGAATTTTAACTTTATTTGAAGAGATACAAAGGGCTTAGGCTTTTTCTCCCCTCCAGAATTTTTTGAAGATTTGAATATGCCATTTGTAGTTTTTATGGGATAGTTGATGAACTGCTAAATAACTTAGTATTTATTCCTTATTTTTAATTTGTATTACTTGCCTGTCTTGGCATCTTCTCAGAACTCTGTCTTCCCATAAAGAATTTTGGAGGGCTTTAGTGTAAAATAATTAAATTGTACTTAAATTATGATATTGCTATTGTAAACAATCTAGTTCTTTAACATAATAAAAACTGTCCATTTTAAAAGAGGAAACAAGCACTTGTGACAGTTCTTCTTAGGGAAAGGAAAGAAAAAAGTAATATGCTGGGGAAGAGAGAATTAAGGTAAATAAAAGGAGATAATTGTGGTGGTATGGGCTGTCAGGGTGGGTATGAAGTTCCAAAATATAAAGTTTGTTTGGTAAACTAATCATGCTAATCTGCATTCAATTGTTTATAAATCTGGTCTGAATTTATGACACTTGAGGCTTGGACCATCCCATGTACAATAACAGATGCTATTTTTGCTTAGATAAAAAGTATTCTGGAAGCTGTGGCACACTCCTATAATCTTAGCCACTCAGAAAGCTGAGACAGGAGGATCACAAGTTCAAGGCCAACCTCAGCAGCTTAGTGAGACACTGTCTCAAAAAAAAAAAAAAAAGAATGGGAATGTAGCTCAGGGCTTAAGTACCCCTGGGTTCAATTCTGGGACCATCCCCTCAAATTGTTGTTATTCTTGAATTTAATACACTAGTAGTCTGTTAGATATTAGAGTGTTTATCTTCCTTAAGATGTGTGATTGTTATTTCTCTTCAGTAGCTTATATTCTCCCTCTCTTCCTAGGGAAGGCTGTTAGAAAATTTGAGGTTATGAAAATGTTAAAGCATTTATTTTCTTGAATATTATTTAGACTAAGAATAATTTGTTCATTCTAAAACATTTACTAATTACGTAACTGACACTTTGCAAAATTCTGTGCCTCGTTTCCTAAATGCACTTTTTGTTTTATGTAAGATGTATTGCTTACATAAATTCTGGGTCTGCTTTGTCTCATGATTATATCCTGGCAGGACTTTCTTTTGACTACGTGAATTGGGGAGATTAAATAATGATATAGCAAAAAAAGGCAAACAAATGATTATTTGCTGGAGGTTTTCAGGGAGCACTCTTCTGAATGCTATTTTAGCTTCATCTTTGTTTTCACTAGCAGTTATTAAAACCATGAAAAGTGATGAAATAAATGGGCTCAGACTCTTTGTTCTTCCACATCAGGAAGGAATATCTATTGTTGATTTAAGTCTATTTCCCAGGGCCAATTATAACCCTTGGGATTTTCCTTACTACTCACCTTTCTCCTTCTGATGATATGTCAAAGAATGAAAGATGCAAGTCCAGAAATGGTAGTTGAAAGTGGAAATTGACAGCCTCAATGCTTGTACTTGGGCTTTCTTTTTTCTTTTTTTTTTTTTTTTTGCAGTGCTGGGAATTGAACCCAGGGCCTTGTGCTTGTGAGGCAGGCACTCTCTCAACTGAGCTATATCCCCAGCCCCCTGTACTTGGGCTTTCTATAACAGGTGGCTTATAGTGAACTGTGGACTTGTTGCCATGTTAGAAACCATTCTGAAGTGCTTTGTTGGTTTTTGCGTCAGGGATTGAACCTAGGGCGCTTAACCACTAAGCCGCATCCCTAGCCTTTTTATTTTTATTTTTTATTTTGAGGCAGAGTCTCACCAAGTTGCTTATGGCTTCATTAAATTGCTGAGGTTGGTTTTGAACTTGGGACCTTCCTGCCTCAGCCTCCCAAACCTCTGGGATTACAGGTGTGTACCAGCACACCCAGCTTGGTTGGGGTTTTTGAACATCATCTGAATTTATCAGATGAATTGTTTTTCATAGAGGTATTTGACTTAAAGATAGATACATGCTCAGGATTTGTATGTGTTAATGTGGACTAAGACCACTTTAATGGGAGTGATGATGTTATGAAGAAAAATGATGTTAAGAAAAAAAACTAAAAGTAAGTTTGAGTTTTTCTTTTTGCATTAATAGACAGGCAGTGGTTAAAGGTTCCCTTCCACATCCCTTTGCCTTGACGTTATTTGAGGACACATTGTACTGGACTGACTGGAATACACACTCCATTTTGGCTTGCAACAAGTATACTGGCGAGGGTCTGCGTGAAATCCATTCTAACATCTTCTCTCCCATGGATATACATGCCTTCAGCCAGCAGAGGCAGCCAAATGGTAAGTGATCTTGATTTTTAAATTATAAGTTGGAATAGCTTTGTAGCACTTGGATGTCTGGCTGTAGTGAGAGTCAGGAGAAAAGACATATCTGAAGGTAGTAAGAAAATATTTAAAAAGGGAAAATATTGAAATATAATTCAGGTTAAACAATATCCTAAGTCATTTGTATCCTTATATCTATCACTATTATTACCTTGCCCTTTGTTTGGGGTAGAGGTAATGGAGGTGCTTTGAAAAAATTGGGATAACGCATTTGTTAAGCTTATACAAAAATGTATTTCTTGCATTTTATTTCTCTGTGTGTGCTTGAGTGTATTCCTTTGGAATGCATTAAAAAGCACTTCTTGAATGGAAAGCACTGTTACTGTAGTTAGTGAATTTAAGCATCTCAATTTGCTGAATGAAGTACCTGAATCAATAATTCCCTGCATATCTCCGTACCTCCCTCTCCCCCTTTTAAATTTAGTTTTGCTTCTATTTTTGGTCACCTTTTACGATGACTTGGGCTGTGTCTGTTGACAATGACTTCTTGTAAGAGAGGAATGGAATTAGGTTTAAAAGGAATATGAGAATGTTAAGAGTTTGGCACTTACATGTAAATAAATGTTTGGCATGTGTCAGTGTATTTCAGATTGTGTTCTGTAGCCAAAAATGAAAAGCTTTTGGGTCATGTGTTGCTTTGTATTAGCACTTTCCATTTAGGGGGAGTTAGTCAAATACTGGACGTGTTACATTGGAATCTCATGATCATGAGCCCATAAAAACATTTAAAACTGTAGGTGTGAATTATTCTTTTGTAAAAAAAGAAAATATTTATTCACTTGTGAAATTTTTATTCTCCTGGTTACCCTCAGGAGAAGTTTTTTCCCTGTAATTTTTTTTTTTAATGTCACTGTTGATCTTTTAGTTTTACTAGTTTGAAAATTTGCAGTTGTCTTTGATGTTGCTTTCTTCTTTTCTTTCATGTTCCATTGGTCTGCATCTTACGTTGACTTTAATAGTATTTGAAATCCATTTTTATAGCTTCTACAAATTTACTAATTAGTTCTGTCTACTTTAAAATTTTCCCTCTTTTAATCAGTTCTGCTCCCTCTTCCATGTTAATCTTTGCAAGGCATGGATGGCTTTTCAACATTCTCCTTTTCTTGCTTTCAGTACCCTCCACTACAGTGTGTTTCTGTCCTTTATGCTCATTGACCTTTAGCTACTATTAGTCAATAGAAACCATAACTTCCAACTGTACTATTCACCTCATTAGTTTTCTCAGTGTATGGCCCCAAGATTCTGTTCATATGAATTTACTACATTTGAAATGCCCTATTCTTCCTAACCTGAAAGCTCCTGCCATGTCCTACATACTCCATGAAGCTTTTCTTCAATTATTTAAACCTCAGTGACTTATTTCATGTTTGACTATATACTTGCATAATATGTGCAAGATTACATTTAATTTCCTTGGTTTGTTTTCTACTTTTATTGTTTGTTAATTTTTACCTTACTGATTAGATTGTGAACACTTTTAGGGCGAGAATCTCCTACTTTACTTTTTGTTTATTGCTTTTTGGATCTAAAATGTTAAGTAAATTTTCAACGATTAATTCCTTGCAGATGGTTTGGTAGTTAAGCACCTGGATGACATTTGGTAATAATTGTGGTTTATCACAGTTGTTCATGTTATAGTTGTTAACATTTGTGTACTTAGAGTCAGGGAGGTCATCCTTAATCATTGGTATTAATCAGTGTGATTTATATTTAACAGCTACAAATCCATGTGGAATTGATAATGGTGGTTGTTCCCATTTGTGTTTGATGTCTCCAGTCAAGCCTTTTTATCAGTGTGCTTGTCCAACTGGGGTGAAACTCCTGGAGAATGGAAAAATCTGCAAAGATGGTAAGATGTTGTTACCCAAGAAGGAAAAAATTTTATGATAGCAATTGAGATTCTTTATGATTTATTTTTCTGTAGTAAACTCTGCAGGTTATAGTGCTTTGGGAGACTAGTTACTCAGAAATGGTTATGTAGCAGGAGTGTTTTATGGCATCTTTTGAATACTATTATCAATTTTAGTATTTTAAGAAATGTACTATTTTGGGAATAAATTAGGCACTATTTCTGTTCTATCACATAGTAATTGATATCATAATTGATTACTATGAGAGTTGAGTATTATGTCTTATTTAAAAATACATTTTTAACAGTAGGTAGCACTTGTAAATAAAGAGCATCTGTAAAGGGAAAAATGTTTATTAAACTTTTAGCTATAAAGAATATCATGGGATAAATATATTTTCTAACAGTGGTTGAAAGATACTTTTAATTGCTCTTTAATGTCAGAGAAGTGCTTTCAGAAGAAGAAAAAATTCCATATTATACTGTTAAAAAGCACTTTTTTTTTTTTTTTTTAATGCTTAACCACCACACTTTGCCTCTTCTCCTTACTCTTAATTCCCTATAGAGAGAGGGCATGTTGGAGAAGTGTACTGATTTAGGACATTTCAAGGGACTTCTGATTTGGAAGAACACCAGTTCTTCTCTTTTTCTTCTTAATGAGAATATTATTCTTCATTTTTACCCCTATGGATCCATCTGGTTCTCTAGCAACCAGCAAGACCTGGTAAGAAAATTGTTATGTTTAGCAATGGCTTCTTTATCTAACTCTGAAAAGCAGAAGCCTTTATGTCAGCATATTAGAGAGTTCCTGGCAAGGAGGTCAGGGAGTCAGAGAAATGGAATTGAGTCCGTGTACTAGATGTTTGTTATGACTTGGCATTGATAAATTGTCCTCATAGTCAAAGGTGAAGCTGGCTGACTCTAGTCTGATGGTTTCCATGGCAAACAATAATTTGGTTTCAATTTAAAACAAAAGGTTTTTGTAATGTTGCTTTTTTGTTTGAAAATGTAGCCTGACTTTAAAACAGAGGATTTATTTTAACAATACTGTTCTGTCTACTGCCTCACAGTACTGTAGGTGCACATGTTTAACAGTTTTGAACTTTAGGCATACATTTTTCAGGCAAAGTAGCCTTAAGTTCGCTTTTATGTTTTGATCATAATGCCCATATTAACAGCTTTATAACTTCTTCATTTGCTAAATTTTGACTAGTTCTTTTTGGCAGTCAGCAGAAGGCCAGTGAATTGTATAGTTATTCCTAGTTTATACCTGCTATGTGGCATTTTGGGATATGCTTTCTCCATGTTAGAGTTCATTTGTAATTAGCCCTGGAGTTAAATATCTGATGTTGAGAGGTAAAACTCCTCTAAGTTTTTACAAATATAATTCCAGATGAATGCTTGAAGTTTATATACCAGTATTTTCTTCCGGACAATTTTTTTTGGGGGGTGGGGTGGGTTAGGAATTTTTTTTCTTGCTCTTTCAGTTGTCTGCTTCTTATTTTTTTAGTTAGTTTTATAGTTAAATGATTGATGGTGGTTTACTTGAGTGTAAAAAGTGAAAACAGATTGAGCTTAATTTTCTCATTCTCATTTATGTTTTATTAAATCCTAATTTGGGTTAAAAACAGTTCATGAATAAATCCCATTTAAAACTCAAATAAATTTTAAAGTCTTCATTCTTAATAAGAGTACATTAGTTAATATTTATCAAGTACTAGTTCTTAGTACCATCCTGATTTTTATTGAACACATGCTTAGTACCTTCCTGAGATTTACATTTATCTCCTTTATTTCTCACAACAACCTTATGAAATTTAAATGAAGAAACTAGGCTAGAGAGATTCTATATTTTGCTTATGTTCTTATAGCTGCTTGAATCAAATTCTGTTTGATTCACTACTCTTACTCTTGTTGTTGCTTGTTTTCACTATTATTACTCTAAACCACAGTGTTATGTATATCTGGTTCCCTCTCTTCATTGCTTTTTCTTTCTCCATACTTCTTTTGTCCTCAGTTCTGTCAGGTGTTGCCCTGTATTTCTTTGTTAAGACAGCTTTATTAATATTTAATTCATGTACCATAAAATTCTTCCATTTCAGGTGTATTGTTCTGTGATTTTTAATAAATTTGCAGAGTCATGTAACTATCACATTACCATAATCCAGTTTTATAACATTCCCATTGACCACAAAGATTCTTGTCCTAGATTTCTGTACCTTTCAAAACATGCTTCTTGAACAAAGGCTCTGTATCCTACATCTCCTTCTTCCTTTAATATTTAGCTACTCAGTCATTATTGATTACACATTAGATAGCCAGAGGCTATCTCATAAATGAAACCAGAAAGTGTATCAACACTGATTTGGAGAGGTTGACCATTATACAGCTTGACCTCAAGTGAACTCTTCCTATTTCATTGTATTAGTTTCCATTTCTACTTTAAAGTAAAGAGAACTAATTTCCTTTTGTGCTTATGTATTTTTTATTTCCTGAAGAAGTTCTGCATTCTTTATTTAGACTGGCTAAATTTTGCCTGTGACTTTCAAGTGATTTTTTTTTTTTCCTTTCATTTCACTTAATTGTTTTAGGTGCCACTGAATTATTGCTTTTAGCCCGAAGGACAGACTTGAGACGCATTTCTTTGGATACACCAGATTTTACAGACATTGTTCTGCAGTTAGAAGACATCCGTCATGCTATTGCCATAGATTATGATCCTGTGGAAGGCTATATCTACTGGACTGATGATGAAGTGAGAGCCATACGCCGCTCCTTCATAGATGGATCTGGCAGTCAGTTTGTGGTCACTGCTCAAATTGCCCATCCTGATGGTATTGCTGTTGACTGGGTTGCCCGAAATCTTTACTGGACAGACACTGGTACTGATCGGATAGAAGTGACACGACTCAATGGAACTATGAGGAAAATCTTAATTTCAGAAGACTTAGAAGAACCCCGGGCTATTGTGTTAGATCCTATGGTTGGGTAAGAAACTCTGTTGATAGTAAATATGTCTGGGTGTTTCTGTTTCCTATTGATACCTAAAAACATTAACTCATACAACGTGAAATATATAAAGTTTATTGGTTTCTAATAAATAGTTGTTTACTGGCTGTCCACTTTTAGAATATAATGATTGGAATAAAACCTCAAGTTAGAGAATTTCTAGTTTTTTTTTCTTTTTTCTTTTTTGCCTCAAACGTCTTAAGTAATTTTTATTTCTAAATTAAGCCCATATTTGCTGACTTTGGGTGTTGTCTGTAGATTTTGCTCAGATTGTATCATGACCATGAAAAATGTGGAAAGAAATTATTTTCAGAACTCTTTCCCTTCCCATATAAGATTTAATTTCATCCCATTTCAGTATTTATAGTAAAACTATGTCTTACTTCATATTTCCCCAAATATAAGAATGACTTGATTTCCAAAGCCTTGCGAGGCCATATAGCTTTACTTCATGTTTTTTTGTTGTTGTTGTTTTTGTTTTTGTTTTTTGGGGCATACCACCCTGACTATAGTCTGAGGTAGCACAACTTTCTGCATACTTGCAAATGTTATTGTAAGGATTTATTCTGGGGATGAACATAGTGACAAATTTTTATACTTCAGTGATGTACCAGTACCTTAGAACTACTTGATCTTCCAGAAGCCACAGGAATCACTTTGCACTGCAGGGAGAATTGGATGAATTCAGTTTGTCATTGAATATTCCCCAAGGATAACTTTTGTGTCAGACAATGACAGGCATTAAGAAAGAGTTAAAGTTCATGGGAAGAGGCACACAATATTTTGAAAAAAACGTGATTAAAAATGGAATCTTTTGGGGAAGCATTTTCAGGATCAGTGTAGAAACAATGTTCTGAAAATTTCCTACAAGCTTATCTACTGCTATATAAGTTGCTTAAACATACTCTTAGTATGTATGTGTTATTTCTTTTTTCCTTCTGTAGTATTGACTGGTGATGGCTGTGTAATGTGTGTTGTGGATGTCACTTTTATTATCTATTTTTAGCTCAACTTCTGTATACTTCTGCAGGTACATGTATTGGACTGACTGGGGAGAAATCCCGAAAATTGAGCGAGCAGCTCTGGATGGTTCTGATCGAGTAGTATTGGTTAATACTTCTCTTGGTTGGCCAAATGGTTTAGCCTTGGATTATGATGAAGGCAAAATATACTGGGGAGATGCCAAAACAGACAAAATTGAGGTTTGTTTCTTACTTTTTTACTTTAAAACCAGTTTTGTATATTTTTTATTTTGGTAGTAATTTGGTGTGGATACTTTGGCCTCTTAAAAGTTGTCTGGGGTACTGAAGGTGTCTTATAGAAGTTTTACTTGATTTCATATTCCTAGGGATGATGTATTATCTTCCACCTAGTCCTATGATTTCTGAGTTACACTGGTATGAGAAATGGGTCTTCATTTATTTCTAGTCTTAAAAGCTTATGTGGTTGTCTTCATTTTGGATAAAGCCATGTCCTGTATTTCCTAGAGGCAGTTTTAGCAAACCAAAATTATGTAAGATGTGTACTAGAGGAATGACTATCCTAATTTGGGAAAACAAAGCCCATATGTATATGTAACTTTTATTGGTGTTACCTGTGTTGAGGCAGGAAGTGAAATATATAAAATATTAAGATGGTTACATGTAAACACTTTTTAAATTAATTTATGGACTCTATGGGGGAAAGATTAATTAATCAAAGCTTAGGAAAAATATTTGCCAAATGGTAAAGTTGTTTGTGGCAATCAAATACAATTATGGTGAAAATAACCAGTAATGAATATTTTATCACAGTGGTTTGTAAATCTATCATTGCTATTAAATGTGACATTTAAAATTCACAGTTTGAATTAGTCTGTGTCAAAGGTTTTATGTATCACATACTGAAGATGGAATTAGAATCTTATTTTTCCTTTGAGGGATGCATGACTTCTTGTATAAGGAATGGCTTTGTATGACTCTTCAGAGAGCCACTGCACACATCTTTTTTTTTTTTTAGTTGTACATGGACACAATCCCTTTATTTTATTTATTTTTATGTGGTGCTGAGAATTGAACCCAGTGCCTCACATGTGCTGGGCAAGCGTGCTACCACTGAGTCACAACTGCAGACCTGCATACATCTTATGTATAGAAAATTTGGACTCTAGACCAGTTATTTTAGAAAGGTAATTCTGAGGAGTTCCAGGAACTCTGAGGGAATAATGAATTAAAGGGCTTTCCTTCCAGAGTGGAAAGTTGGAACAGAAGAAACCCATTAGTATTCCTCCAGGCCCAGATACTGAAAATGGCATCCCTTATTCTTGCACCTGGTTTCCATTAACAGAAAATCCTATGTATACTAGCTATATAAAATTTCTCCCTGTTGTGTTTCACTGTACCTCCTTAAAATCCAAGTTAGCGTTCAAATCTTGGAGGGCAGTGCTAATGAGACACAGGTGATGGATTTACTTTTCAGATGGCTGTTAACTTCATTTGGGATCTGCTTGAGTACAAATTACCCATCTAATTCCAGCCAGTTTACAATTGTGTGTTGTTCATCAGCTGTGGACCATGCTTGAATATATTACCATTAGGAAAATAGCTTAAAGCCCGAGTGTCCTAGAAGAATGTGCCTGTAGCAATGAAATTTACATAAGGAAAGAACACTTTATTATCTTGTAGGGACTTTTAAAATTCCATATTTAGTCTTGTCTTTTTTTAGCTTATAACTTTTCGATTAACTTGAAAATAAAAGCATTTTTTAAAGAGTTTTTTAGATGTTGATAGATCTTTATTTTATTCATTTATTTATATGTGGTACTGAGACTATCCCAGTGCCTCACACATGCTAGGCAAGAGCTCTACCACTGAGGCACAACCCCAGCCACAAAAGCATCATTTCTTAATGGGAAATTCTCAAGTCTTATTTTCCCCACGGTAGGTATATTTAATACTTTACATATAGAAATTTATTCAAAACCAAAACTATTTAAGGAGGGAGTCAGGAAAAAGAAATGGGCATTAATGTAGGTTCTGATTGACAGTGGTTAAGAATAAAAATGAATGCACATACAACAATATAGAATATTGATCAAACAGAATTTATTTATTTATTTATTTTTTTGCATGGTGGGGGGGATTGAACCCAGGGCCTTGTGCTTGCAAGGCAAGCACTCTACCAACTGAGGCATATCCCCAACCCTATTTTCTTAATTCACAGTGAGTGCAGATCTTAAAATTGGTATTCCTTCTGACCGTGTTCTGTGTTTTTGAGCTGTATGTATATAAATGAACAGTAGTGTCATTGATCCTTCACCCCTTCTTTCCTTCTTCCTTAAGTGGAACTAGTATTCTTAACCTGCCTTTTTTTTTCTTCCAGGTTTCTGGCACATAACTGTTCTTTGTTGCTTTTCTTCTTAATGACAAGTTATTTGGTGTTAGTGGTAAATGTACTTCACCAAACTATGTACATAACACCTCCCCTTATTCTTTCCACTGAAGATTCTGATGATCTTTCACTAGTTGGGCATCAAAGCTTTTGTTATTTTCTTTTCATAGGTATATCTAGGAAATAGTAGAGCAGGTATTGTTATTCTCTTAATGATGATGATAGAATTGCTGGTACACGGCAAACTAAAGAAAGAGCACAGCTCTTCATCTAAATTAATCATGTGTTATTTGAGAAAAACTGTTTTCCATCCTGAGAACAGTAGTTATTATGGGAGCAACTATCACTACTGTTTCATCTCTTTTTACTTGATTGTAGGCAGATAATATTGAACTTGAAAACTTTTTAAAAGAAATACAATTTTTAAAATGCTTCTGGGCCACGTGCAGTGGTACACACCTGTTAACCCAGCGATGGGGGAAGCTGTGATAGGAGGATCACAAGTTCAAGGACGACCTCGGCAACTCAGCGAAACCCTCTCTAAAAATACAAGTAGAAAGGGCCAGGAGTGTAGCTCAGTGGTAAAGTAACCCGGGGAAAACAACCTAACTAAAACGAGGGGAAAAAAAAGAAGTGCATTTGCGACTCCTTCCTTGGCTCCCTGCCCTGCTTTCCCTCATCATCCTGGGAAGGTGCCTGGGGTTCCGCGGCATCTGGGCGCTTCCTGGGGCGCACCAAGGTAGGGTTCGACAAGAAGAGGGTCTCGGAGCTATGGTGGTAATTGGGCGCTGAAGCCCACTTGAAGCGCGGAGTGTACAACACGTACACAGGGCCCTATGGCCACTGGAGGGGAGCACCAGGGCAGCTCTGATCAGGGATGGTAGGTGGTTGCGAGCCCAGGCAGCATTTGTCTCCTCCTACTTCCATTGGAAGTGGACTGCTGGGAACCTGAAAAGCGAACTTGGCTCTTTCCCAAACCTTACAGTCGCCCTACTACCTCTTACACGGCCCCTCACCGGAATTCCAGCCACCACCATCACCGTGGGGAGTACTTGGGATTGTTCCTAGAGTCACGGCTGCAGTGGGCAGCCTTTGTTCCAAGGGCGTTCGATTTTCCCCTCCCTTTTAGCGTTTGTGTCCCAGAGAGCCAAGTGCTGCGATGTGAAACACGGGGGCTGTCCATGCAGGCATCGCAGAAGCCCCTCGCCACTGTAGGTCATTTTCCTTTGGAGATTGTGCCAGCATAGGAAGAGTGTGGGGGGAAATTAATGTCCACATGCAGTTCCTGCACTGTGCCAAATGCTGGACTACCTTACCTGTTTAATTTAGCCCTTACAACACCAAGGCAAATCTACGGGCAACCAGTTCTAGTTTGATGCCACCTAATTTTCTCATGCTGAATTGCAGTTGGTTTTCGTTTTGTCAGCCATGCCAAGAGGTTTACAGCAGCCATTAATTTAAGGATGTAGATAAACTACCTCTAAACAGGAAAAAAAAATGTTTATTTGCTAACCTCTTGCTATGTGCAGTTGGTCCCAAATACTAAGTTAAGTGAAATACTCCCTTATGATTCCTCACAGCTTTATCATGACCATGAATGGAATGGAACTATAAGAGAGTATCAGGTTATGATTGTGATAGCCCTGTTCTGTTCTAGAAGACCTGGAGTTTTTATATGGGAACAGAGTGCCCTGTATGTGTCAGTAGTACATGTGAGAAGAAAAGTAGTTGTTTGGTGAATTGTGGCAGTGCAAGGCAAAGTGAGCGCTTGCGTTCTGAGTGGAGCCCATGGGAAGCATTCAGAATGCTCATTCCCTCAGGTTATTGTTTCCTTGGTGGGGATGCCTTGGATCAACTTCTCCTTTCCTCTTTTTGTAGGTGGTGATGTGGCTAAATGCTGACTGTATTAGGGTTTGGATCTAAGAATTCAGGAAATCAGGAAAAGAAATGGGGAACTATGGGTTTCAAACTTGATGGTTTCACTTATTGTTACAGAGTTGTAAAAAGAATGAGATTTACCTCAGATTTAATATCAGTTTCTGGAAAGAGGAACTGTACATAGAACGTTGTTAATAATGTCACATTAAAAATAAAGATGGTGGCATTGCTGCTTTAATATAAAAATGTGTATGTGAAGTATGTGAAGATATTTCTGCTTTGTGTACTTGTCAGCTGATAGTGGCCCCTTACCTCTAGGTGTTATTTAGAAGTTGCTGACTGGTACTTGTTTAGGTTTCTTCTTCATTACACTGAAGTGATTTCATTGCTTTTTTTTTTTTTTTTTGGAACCAGAGAGTGCACACAGGGACACTCAGCCACTGAGCCACATCCCCAGCCCCATTTTGTATTTTATTTAGAGACAGGGTCTCACTGAGTTGCTTAGGGCCTCGCTGAGTTGCTGAGGCTGGCTTTGAACTCGCAATCCTCCTGACTCAGCCTCCCAAATTGCTTGGATTACAGGTGTGCGCCACCACACCCGGCTGATTTCATTGCCTTTTACAAACTTTCTAGTTTACTTTTTTGTGCTATGTTCTAGCACCTCCCAGTTCTAGGGCCCTCCTATATTAACAGGAGGAAAATTTTTCTGTTAGTGGAAGCCTTTATTTCTATTTTACATTACCCTGCAATACTCAGAATAAAATTGTATCTTAAGAACATTCTCATTTTTTTTCTTGGTCAGGTTTCACTGCCAAAACATCTGTTGTACCTAGGACCTACAATACTGCTTTCTAAGAGCAAAGAAATATTGTTGGTAATTGGAAGTTTATAGCATTCCTTGCCATGATATAAAATTCAGAATGTACTGTTAGCTTGCTGGTATTTTCTTGAGGATGCTTTTCTCATTGTATTCTACTTTAATGGAAAAAAAAAATCATGTTAAATCCCCTCACCCTCACCTGCCTTCATTTCTGAGCTTTGCTGACATTGATGTAACACCTGACAGTTATAGGTAAAAAGAGATTTTCATGTCTACTTAAAGATCGTGTGGATTTGTTTGAAATCTCTGTCAGTATAAGTTTCCTTACTTTAGAGGATATAACATCCATAGGTATTTTTGTGCAAATCTAATTATACCTGGCGCAACTTTGTTGGGAAACAGAGATTATTAGAACCTTTAATGCCAAGAATTTTTGAATCAAGAGTGTATTATTGTCTATGATGTGTGTTGAAAAAACTTGGCATTTGGTGAATGTTCTGTTTCACATTCTAAGCCTGAAATTGCAGGGCTACATTTTCCTCTGATGACAACTTCCCCTGTTTTATCAATACCCTAATAAGGAAATTTGTTTCCCAAGTATTCAGATTTCTTTTTAAAGGAATTTCTTTGTCTGGCATTGTTAGCTGACATGTTGTGAAAGTCTGTCTAAACACATAAGGGTTTGTTTATGATGATTTTTCCTACTGTTGATTTCTAGGATTAATTTTCTTAAATAATAATAACACAATTATCCATTGTTGAGATAAGCTTTTCTGATTATACAGCAAGTATCAACAAGTAATCCCTTTGAACCTTCGCCAGTTTATAACATTCTTAAAATTGATGATACTTTCAGTTTGAGAAATCTCTGAGATAGTGAACTGAATCTTTTGTCCATTTCTACTGTTTTACCACACATACGTATATGTGTGAATATGTATTTTCCCCCACATCTTCATGACATATGATCACAGAATTATTGATAAACTTCTTCATTAGATTTGTCAACTCAGCAGAGTACCTGGATTGCAGACCTGTATTCATTGACATTTGAACATGGTGTTCTCTTATTATATATCATTTTGCAGTTTTTTTGGTGGGAGTTTATCTCATGAAAATAAATTTCTTTATATTGTTATCACAACATCATTTAACTTGTTATAACCTCAATAGCCAGAGCAGTACCTCATTCAGTTATATGCTGTTGTGTCATTATCTACTTTACCTAGCCTGGCTTTAAAATATACATATATATATATTTTTTTTTCAAGTATATAATGAGAAACATATTTGATGATAGATGTAATAATGCTGTCCTGAACTGCCACAACAAACCCTAGAGCCTCACCAAATAAAATGCTTTGCCTCAATTAGGAGTTTTTAGATAGTTTCATTTATAAAATTAAGATAATCTGATGCATGGTTGGGACTTAGCACTTTAGTGATCAAGTTTGAACTTGCTCTTGAACCATTTTTTTTTTAAATGAACTGTTGGGCTGGAGATGTTGCTCATTGGCAGAGTATTTACCTAGCATGTGCAAGGCCCTGGATTCAATCCCCAGTATCACAGAAATAAAATAAATAAATGAAAACTCTAAGACAAATAAAAAAGTCAACAAAATGTACTACTGTTACACTTTTTCATCTAATGTTTAATGTAAAATTGTTGAATATTTGTGGAGGTATTTTTAGTTTTATGTGATTAATTTTAAAATACTTCATTCCTTTGGTTTTTGTAACTCCTGAAGGAAGAGTACTGCTTTTAGTCACCTCCTTTCTTAATAATTTATGACATTATTTAGTTGTAAAGAGTGGTTATCTCTAAATCTTTATTGAAACTTTTTTAGTTGTCATTGGACCTTTATTTTTATTTATTTATATGAGGTGCTAAGAATTGAACCCAGTACCTCAACACATGCCAGGCAAGTGCTCTACCACTGAGCTATAATCCCAGCCATATTGAAACATTTTATAGTATTAGATCCTGACTTCAGTTTTTGTTGCATCGCCCCACCTCCCATTCAACTGGGTGACTTTAGATAGTACACATGATCTCTGGTCTTTGTATTTTGGACAGTAAGACTGAACCAGATAATATTTAAATTCCTTGTAGTTATAGCATTTCTGATATTACTATATTAACCACTTGTCTTAGTTTAAGAATGGATAATTTTACGTCACTTTGAGAAAATTTCTTTTTAAAAAAATTTTATTTATTTTCATTAACTTTATTGACGGTGATAAATATTTTTTTAAAAATTCTTTTCATGTGTAGAGGGTAATAATGTCTGTCTCACAATCTACCGTCCTTCCCCTCCCCTCATTCTCCTCTGTACATTCCAAGTTCCTTCATTCTTCCCTACCCACCCCTCACTATGGATTCACTTATCAGAGAAAACATTTGGACTTTGGTTTTTTGGGATTGTCTTATTTCACATAGCATGATACTCCCTAGTTCGATCCATTTACTGGCAAATGCCATAATTTCATTCTTCTTTAAGTCTGAGTAATATTCCATTTTATATATATACACCACATTTTCTTTATCCATTCATCAGTCGAAGGACCTCTAGGTTGGTTCCATAGTTCAGCTTTTGGGAATTGAGCTGCTTTAAACATTGATGTGACTGTGTCACTCTAGTATGCTGGTTTTAAGTCCTTTGTGTATAAACGGAGGAGTGGGATAGCTGGGTCAAATGGTGGTTCCATTCCACATTTTCTGAGAAATCTCCATACTGCTTTCCACTTTGGGAAAATTTTTAAAAGGAAATTTATACCACAGATGACTTGAATATTTTTGTTTTTTCTTTCAGCTCTTATTTGCTGTGGATGTAATCCCCAGTTAAAGAGAACTTCTTGTTAGGGGTTCAAACTTTAGTAACTCAATTTTACTGAAATAATACCCATTTAGATTTTGTACTCACCTGTATATAGTCTGTTCCATTACTAACATGGTTGTTGGTTTAAATAAATGTTGTAAAGCTGTTGTTTGGTCCTTGCTAAACATATTAGTGTGTGTGTGTGTGTGTGTGTGTAAGTATTGGAGTCCATGTAAAATATTGTTCTTCAGTCTGAAGATTATTTCTTTTGACTAGTGTGGAACCTACTGTTATTGTAAAGGGTCATAGATGTTTTATTTTTAATGTTTTTAGAAAGGTTGGAAAGGGTAGATGGACAGATAATGGCAAAGACCACAGCAATTTAAACTTGGGAAGGAGTTTACAATACATTGAACAGTTTACCAGTGATAGGTGTTTTAAAGTTTCAATTTAAAATTATCAATAGCTATTTAAAGATTCTGTCAACTTATTTCTAATGTTATCTATGATGAACAAAGGATTCTCCTTCAGTTTGTTTTCTACTCTTTAAGAGTGGTCTGCAAAAAAAATTTAGAACTGGGAAGAATGTAGTAATGCAAGTCTGTAATTTTTTTTGTTGAACTCTAATAGATTTTCCAAACTCTTCATTCATGATAATGTAAATTTGTTATTAGATTTGAAATAAGTCTTGGAAAAAGATCAGAATTCCTTTTCTTCCTTTTATTTATTGTATTTTTGGTAGAATGGTATTGTTTCAGCATTTTACTTATAATTTTGAGCATTAGAAATCCACCAGATTTCTGAAGTTTGTAAATAGAGGTAAAATTAGAAGTGGTGTGTAATTAATGTAACCTTTGTTCAAATTTTTTTGTTTTTGTTCATTTATTTTTATTTTTGGATTGACTGTGATAACTTGGTTTTTATATTTTGTAAAGATGTGTAATATTGCTTGTTTTAGCTACTGTGCAGAGTTTTAGCTTCTTTCCTAAAGTATGGAAAAAGTCCTTTCGTGTCACAGATTTCATTAGTGCGTGGATAGTAACTAAATGTTTCATAGGTTTTCAAAGTTTATTTGCTTTGAATAAAAGAAAGCTGTTTTCAGATTTCATAAAACTAACCATATTTCTTTCTAGATCATGTCCCCCACCCCCAACATTTGCTCTTTCTGTCCCAGTATCTCTTACTGAAAGTTTAGCAATACTAAGTCCTTTTTTGCTTACCATTTTTTGTTGCTCAAAGATATATACCTCTATTTAGGTTTCCTAATTCCTATGTAGTACTTTTTGTGTTGTGCTCTTCTGCCTTATTTTTAGACTGTTCACTTTGAAATAATTTCAGACTTAGAAAAAATTTTCAAGAATAATATCATAAAAAGGAATAATATCATTTACCCAGGTTCATTTTACATAATCATAGTGTGGTTATCAACATCAGGAGATAAATGTTGATAACTTTTTGTCACCCCTGCTGTGTTTATTAATTGGGATTCTGTAAGGAAGTTCTTTCCCCTCTCCCCCGTTTGCTTAATAAATTATTTATAACAGTATGCATTCATGGATGTTTATTTTATTCTAGAGATTATTGCTCCTTATGATTATTTTTTGTTGCAAAAGTTGTCCCAGATTCAACATACAAAAATATCTTTTAGTTGACTTTTCTGTCCTTTTCACATGCCTATCTTTTTTTAAAAATTGTGACAAAAACCACATAATCTAAATGTTCTCATCTTAGCTGTTTTTAAATGTGTAGTACAGTAGTATCAACTATGTACACATTGTTGTCAGAGATCTCTAGAACTTTTTTTCTTGCAAAACTGAAACTATAGGCATTGAACAACATCTCCTCTTTTCCTTTCCCCCCACCTCCAGCCCTTGGTAACCACCATTCTACTGTGTTACTAAGAGTTTAAGTACTTTATATACCTCATATAAGTGAATCATTCAGTATTTTTCTTTTCACAGATAATTTATTTTACTGAGAATTGTTCTCAAGTTTCATCCATGTTGTAGCCTATGACAGGATTTCCTCTTTTTTGTTGTTGTTGTTAAGACTTAATAGCATTTTTAAAAAATATTTTTTAGTTGTTGATAGACCTTTATTTTATTCATTTATTTATATGTGGTGCTGGGGATTGAACCCAGTACTTCACACATGCTAGGTGAGCCCTCTACCACTTTGCCACAACCCTAGCCCCGGCTTAATAGTATTCTAATGTGTGTGTATATTCCACATTTTATTTAATCTGTTCATCTGTTGATGTATATTAATATTACTTCTACTTCTTGATTATTGAGAATTGTAATGAAATAAATGTGGGAGTGCAAAGATCTCTTCAAGATCCTGTTTTCATTTCTTTAGGATATATACCCAGAAGTGGGATTGCTGGATCGTATATATGGGTAATTCTGTCTTAATTTTTTTGAGGAGCTACCATCATTTAAAAGCACTTTCAAGAACAACAATATATTCCAGCCTCATCTTACATTCCTCTTGCCTCAGCCCTTCAGCTATTTCTCCAAGGACCCCTAGTTCTTTTTAAAGAAGAAGAATACTTAAAATTTAGTATCTGGGATTAAGCTTTTCTTATTGGTACTGGAGCAATCTGCTTTTTGTTACTAAGGTATTGATTTTTTTTTTTTTTAACCAGGGATAGAGCTCAGGGGCTCTTGACCACTGAGCCACATCCCCAGCCCTATTTTGTATTTTATTTAGAGACAGGGTCTCACTGAGTTGCTCAGCACCCCACTTTTGCTGAGTCTGGCTTTGAACTCTGGATCCTCCTGTCTCAGCCTCCCAGGCTGCTGGGATTACAGGTGTGCACCACTGCTTGATTTTTTTTTTTTTTTTAAAGCTCAAATTTCAGATAAAATTTGTTCTAACTGCTTGACAAGAATGAGAGGAAAGGGGGCAAATTTCCTTTGTTTACATGATAATGTTTTTTCCCTTAGGATTTATGTGACAGTAGGGCTCTCAGAAGTGTCTTGTGAAGCAGTTGAGTATTATTAATCTAGGTGTTGTTGATATTCATCATGGTGATGCCTTTATCTGGAAAACAGTTCTTAATTATGTAATTTCCCCACCTAATTCAGATTTTAGAAAAGTTTGATCACCATAGTAATTCTGAATCTGAAAAAGAGCATAGTAAGTTGCAGATGTTTAATATTCTAAGCACAATTCTTACAAATATATTATAAAACTACCTGGTATAAGTATGCTTTTATTCTTCATACTAAAAATCACTTGAATGTATTCACATGATAGCTCTTGAACTAGGTTAAAAAGGTTTGAACATAGCATTGTAACTGTCCTTCCTGCTCTTTTTGTTTTTATTGTTCTTATTAGTTATATGTGACAATAGAATGTATTTTGACATATTGTACATACAAGGAATATAACTTCCCATTCTTCTGGTTGTACATGATGTGGATTTCCATTGGTCATGTATTGATATATGCATATAGGAAAGTAATGTCCGATTCTTTCTAACTTTCCTATTCCCCCTTCCTTCCCTCCATTCCCCTTTGTCTAATCCAAAGTACTTCTGATCTTCCCTACCCCACCCCTTATTGTGATTTAGCATATGCATATCGGAGAAAGCATTCAGCCTTTGGTTATTTGGAGTTGACTTATTTCACTTAGCATGGTAGTCTCCAGTTCCAGCCATTTACCTGCAAATGCCATAGTTTCATTCTTCTTTAAAGCTGAGTAATATTCCATTGTGTATATGTTCCACATTTTCTTTATCCATTCATCTGTTGGGCACCTAGGTTGTTTCCGTATTAGATATGTGAGCTGAGCTACTATAAACATTGATGTGGCTGTGTCACTGTAGTATCTGATTTTAAGTCCTTTAGGTGTAAACCGAGGAGTGGGATAACTGGGTCAAATGGTGGTTCCATTCCAAGTTTTCTGATGAATCTCCATACTGCTTTCCAGAGTGGTTGCACCAATTTGCAGTCCCACCAGCAATGTATGAGTGTACCTTTTTCTCACATCCTCACCAGCATTTATTATTACTTGTATTCTTGGTAATTATCATTCCAACTGGAGTTAAAAGTAATTATCATTCCAACTGGAGTGAAATCTTGGTGTAATTTTAATTTGCTAAAGATGTTGAACATTTTTTCACTTATTTGTTGCCCACTCATATTTTGTCTTCTGTCCTTTCTGCTCTTTTAACAGGTGGGTGATATCTGTTCATTTCACCTACTGGATACAAAGCATTTTTTTTGTCACCTCAGTGAGATTTGGCATTGTTGAAATCTTATTTCCATGGATGTTTTTCTATATTATTAAATTCCATTTATATGGAATTGTATCCTATGAAGTTGTATCAAAGAAAAAATATACTTCCCCAGCCTCTCATCATATCTCTCTCTTGTACATAAACTTTTAATGAACTGCTTGTTTTGGATATTGACTGGAATATTTTAAAAATGGTTCATTTTGAATATAATTTGAGTTTACCACATTCCCACTACTGCTCATTTCATGATGGGTGCTTGGTTGTCTTGCCGTCATCTATTCCTTGCATGTCTAGTCAAGTGAAGTTGCGTAGCAGCAATTTTGGTGGTAGATTGGCTGCATTCCACAGTTTCATGGGTAATCCTGTCTTGACACTTAATGAGCTGATGAAACTGCTGAAAAACTGGATGTGATGTCTGTAGAAAGTTTGCCATTACCTTGTCTTTGTGCAGATAATATTACGGTTAACTCACATCTATTTCCTGTTGTAGCCTATATTCTCAGTGTGGTTTACAGTATTTGGGAGTGCCTCAGAATTTTAAACCCATGCCGCAATGTGGTTGAAGCAGATGAAACCACTGGAGACTCTAGTGCAGATATGGAGTTAGATTTTAGAAATGACAGAAGCCTAATTTCAGTCTAACTAATTAAACCATTCTGAGGTAATACAGTAAAACATACTGTCAAGAGTTGCCAGATTTAATTAGCCTTGACTCCACTTAAAGCATGAGACTAATCTTCGGCATCACCTAACTTTGTTCATTTGTTCTGAGTTCAGCATGTTCAAATAAGCTTTTACCACTTTTTTATTTTAAACATAAGGGACTTAAATCCTTATTTATAAACCTAGTAATCTTGTCTAAAACTGTTATTTGTTGATATAAGTGTAATAGTGATTTTCTTTGAGGCATAGCAATGTGTTCTTGCTTCACCATGTTGCTTCTGCCTACTAGAAAGAGATTGTGTGGCCAGTACAAGAGAGATAACGGAGGAGCCAATTTTCTAACACAAGTGTCAACTCTGCAAAAGTAATGAAGGATTTCAGAAAGTAGTCACTGAACTTTGTAAAAAGGGCAATATATACTTCTGCCAATGCAAAGTCTCACAGTCAGATTTTATTTAAGCTGTCAATTCCTTAATCTCTTTAGAGAATCCTTAATATGCTTTCCACATCATATTAACAATAAAAATGCTAAAAGCATAAGAGCAATTATCATCATCATTATTGCTATTATTCAAGTGCTCCTATTGATTTTTCTTTCCTTCATTTTTTTAAAATTACAGAAAATTTCAGATATATAGAAAGCAGACTAAAGATCAACATGAACCACCTAGCTTCCAACCATTATCAGTACCAGGCTCATATAGAATGCAGCATGTCTTAAGGGAAGAGCCAAGGAGATGATGGAAGTGGATTCTTTAATTTTTGTTTTGATACTTCAAAAAAATGAAAGAATTAGGTTTTTGTGGTTACTCTTACAAATCTCAGATCATGTTTTGAAATGTAAGCTTGTAAATGTGATATAAGAAGAAAGTTGTTTGGTTTTTACCATCAGTGACTTTTGAGGGGGAGTGGTTAGTTTAACCCATAGTAGAATTAAGTATAAGATAGCTGGGAGGAGGGAAAGAGCAAATGGACAACATTTAATTGTTCATGACTTTCTGAGCATGATAACTGTAAGCCAAGCCTGAACATGACAGGTATGGACAGACAATGATCTTTAAAATAGGAACAGATTAATTTCATTGTAGGCTATATCGTCACCAATGTGAAATTCAAATCTGTACAATCTAATGTGTACCACTAGCCAGATTATCTGTAGAGTACATAAAAGATGACTACTTTGAATTGAGATATATTTTAAGTATAAAATACATACTAAGAAGACCTAAATGACATCAAAGACCTCATAAGATCTTACACTATTTTAATGTTAATTACATCTTGAAATGTTTTCATTTGGTATATGTTAGATTAAATAAAACACATAGCATTATTAAGATGAATTTTGCTGCTTTCTCTTTTTAGAATGTGGCTTCTTGAAAAATTAAAAATTGACACATGGCCCACATTTGTGGATTGTATTATATTTCTCTTGGACAGAACTGTTTTAGACCCAGTTCTGTTGTAAAATGTACAACAGAACAGAAAGAAGGAATGAAGAGAATGTGATTATAAAATTGTTTTAAAAATCTTTAGCACATCTTAATTACATTGTTTAATTTGAAATAGATATGAATCGATGTATCTTGTTTTAATATCTTACTTCATTCCTGTCCTTCCTCCTCCCCCCAAAATAGAAAGAGAAGGAAGAAAAGAAAAAATCCTATTAGTTTTTGCTTTAAATATAAGAGAATGAAAAATACTTGAAAGGGCCTATTTTCTAATGGATAAAGCAACCATATCTTCAGTTGTAGCTTTGCAGAAATTATATTTTAGTTCCTCACCACTGCCATTCTAAAAATCTTATTACATTTGTTGTACTTTCATTATATTACAGATATTGCTGATGACCCCTTCCTCCCCACCCCCTTTTCTTTGTTTTTCCTAAGTCCTTTACTCCCTTTTCTTCTTCCTGAAACTCTTACTTATATTTAGAGCATCCCATTAACTCTGGTCCGAATCCCAGTTTTATCACGGAACTAGAGTGAAGATGAACAAATCAATTAATCCACAAGTTCTGAAATCCACAAGTTTGAGGACCAAACATTGACTTTTGTTAATTCAGCTAGTGGAAAACTGACTTGAGTAGTGTTAGACTATTTATGCTTTTTTTTTTTTTTAATCCCAGTTTGTGGGAGTACTGACTGATATATTCTGTTGTAGAAATAGTAATGTGTTGGCAATGAATGATTTCACTGGACCCAAGCAGAGGTGTTAGTGCTATGTAGGTGTGTGTTAACCTTTCTCAATACAGGCCCCCCAGCCCCTCCCAAAAAATGAGTTCTGAAATATAGCTAACCTCAAGGCTTTTAGATAAGGAATTTGAAAAAAAAGAATTCTGTTACCAGTTTAAACAGAATCTGAAAATGCTTTGCTAACCACGTTCTATGTTTGAAATAAAATATTTCTCTTCAGCATAAACAGTCTAGATATAGTGGCAAAAGTCATTGAGATGTCCTTGACATGCAGCTTTATCCTGTCATTCTCCTTAGTGGGCTTTCAGATGCAACTTTAAAAAAAAAAAAAACAAACTCTTTTTTAGATATTGATAGACTTTTTAACATTAAAAAAATATTTTTACTTGTAGATGGACACAATACCTTTATTTAGCTTTTTTAATGTGATGCTGAGGATTGAACCCAGTGCCTCATGCATGCTAGGCAAGGGCTCTACCACTAAGCCACAACCCCAGCCCCAACAACTTGTTTTTATAGTTTTCTTTATCCTCGAATTGAATACCCGCTGCAGGGAAATACTTGCCTTATGCTGTCTGTCCCCTTTGAGTTCCAGTGTGCTCTTTCTGCCTCATTCAAAGCATTTCTTTCATAAGCAGTCAAATATATTGTGTGCATCTTTTACTTTATGCTTCTTTGTGTTACTTAATTCTGTAAAATTCTTATCTGTTTGTCAAAATTCTAATTCTTCAAGGTGGATTTCAACTACTATTTTCTGAAGTTTTTCCTGAATACCTGTAGGCCAGAGAGGGCATGTTTATGATTTTAATATGAAGAGTTTACCTTCTTGATAGATTGTGGTAAGACCTTAGCACTAAGAGGCCCTGTTCTAAATGCTTAGCATTTATCATATTTGCATTCATTGGATGTGGTTGTTAATATCATTTGATTTGGGAGGAGATGGGATGAGGATCTAGTAGAGGAGTCTGCAGAGGAGACTCCAATCAAATTGTTAATCTGATCCTTTTGTTCACTCTTTTGTTACTTTGTATTTAAGTAGCAAAAGCATACAGTAAAAATGGGTGTAGGAAATGGGAATAAGGTTCCCAGGAAATAGAAAGTTCTCTATTGGTTTTGTTCTTCAGTTTAACAGACTATTTCCACAGTCTTTTCTATCTATTGATTGATTTTTATTTTGAACCACTGCAGTTTAATAAATTAAACTTAACTATTTACATTTAGGGACCAGAGCATTTTAATAATATTTTTAACCAGCAGGAACTAGCATTTACCAAGCACCTACTGTGCATCTGATATTGTGCAGTATATTTAACATTATTTAATCTTTAAATAATTCATCCATGGTAATGACTCCCTCCCTATTTTACATGTGAGAAATTGCCTAAGGGTATTCAATGAATGATATATTTGAAACCTAAATCTTAATTTCATTTACTGATCATGTGAGATCTATATCCCCCAACCTCTAAAGGGAATCGAACTCAGAGACTTTTGTGCAAGCTACATGAGCACTCTACCTCCGAGCTACTTCCTCAAAACTTTTTTGGGTGAATGGGGTACTAGGGATGGAACCCAGGGCCTGTGTTTGCTAAAGAAACACTCTACCACTAAACTGCATCTCCAGACCATCCCCAGACCTTCTTTAATTTTATTTTGAGTCAGGGTCTCACTAAGTGGCTCAGGTTGGCCTTCAATTTGCAAGCCTCCTATCTTATCCTCCTGAGTAGCTGAGATCACAAATGTGCACTACACAGGCCATGGGAGATTTTAAAGAGCAGAGGAATGAAATGGAACTGCTAAATTTAAGATGCAGAATTGTGTGAACTGAAAGGTCTTTTGGAATTGTGGCTTTTGTTGTTTTTCTCACTGTGATTTTTCAATTTCATTCTTACTAACACGTTATTCAAATTTTCACTTAACCATACATCTTTAGTTTAACCTATTTACTTATCAATATGAAAAAACAGCATTGCAGGGTGACGTAACAGGATTTGGTAGATCCTATGGTGTTTCTGAAGTGGAAATATAAATGTTATTTTTTACAAAGGAGTTTAGTGCTGGGCAGTTTGAGAGATAAGATAGGAGGATCATAAGTTTCAGCCAGCCTGGGCAATTTAGTAAGATCCTGTCTCAAAATAAAATTAAAAACAACAAACAGGACTGGGGATGTAGCTCAGTTACAGAACTTGCCTAACGTGTGAGGGTTAAATCCTCAGTATTACTGAAATTACAAAAAATTTAGATCAACAATCAAATTTTAGTTTGGCCAACCTTTGAATGTAGTAATCAGCAAAATTAGTTTAATTCCTTAAATGTAGGATAATACAGAATGATTAAAATAGTACTAAAACTAGGAATAAGGTCAGATCCTTTTTTCTTTTTTTTTCGAGTACTGGGGATTGAACCCAGTGCAGGGCTCTACAATGGAGGTACATCTATCTCTAGCCCTTTTTATTTTTTACTTTTCAATCACGGTCTCACTAAATTTTCTGTACTGGTCTCATACTTGCCATTCCTCCTGCCTCAGCTTCCCAAGTTGCTGGGATTACAGGGGTGTGCTGCTGTACTCAGCAAATTAGAATTTTTTAAATATCCCATAAACTTATAAGTAATAGTTTATAGAGTTTTATAATACAGAATATTTAGCACCTTGTGTTGGGTGCTCTTTAAAAGAATGATAAAATCCCTCTGATAGAGAACATAGTCCACTAGTAAGTGTATTACATTTTAGATGTGGTGTCAATACATTTTCCTGGAGTTGCAGATGGAGATTTTGCAATAAAAACTGACCAGACCTTAGACTAGAATTTAGGGCTTTGTCATTTTTAAACATAAGGTAATAGCAGAAGCCATGAAACATGGTAGGCTCTTTGAAAGGTATTTCACAGAGAATAATCCAGGAAATCTTGAAATACATAGCCTTTGGAAAAGGGAAAGTGGAATCAGTGAAATGAAGAGATAAAAAGCAGTCCTGGTTATAGAAAAAGAAATAGGATAATATTGTGCCATGGAAGCTCAATGAAGAGTTTTAGTAGGTGGTTAAGAATATTGAATATTAAAAAAAGGCAAGAGCAAAGAGACAGAGAAAAACAAGGAAGTAGTCTTTGACCATTTTCAGCAGTTATCTCATCTGAGTTGTAGTTGGAGGCCAGTCTCCGGGAGTTTAGGGAATTAATCTTAAGAGTTGAAGGCAGATGTCACAGATCATATTCAAGAATATGGCAATAGCAACAATGGAGTAGTTATCAGAGGGAGCACAGAATCATTTAACTTGGAGACAGTATCTCTCTAAGATGGGAGAATTTATGTTAAAGGCAAAAAAAGAAGGGGCTCTACAAAGGGGGAAATTGAAGCTTCTTGGAAGAAAGGAAGTATTTAGAAGTTCTTGAAAGGGATCGAGGAAGAAACACTGAGTCAAGAGAAAATCTCCTTATTGGAGGCAAAACTAAGTTTTAAAGTAAACTTCGCTACTAAAATAGTTTCCTAAACTGAATATTTAGTAAAGATTTTTTTTTTTTTTACTTTGATTAGAATTTCCAGGCAGTAATAATTAAATAGGACCAGGAATTCTTTCAAGGAACTCTGCTTTTAGAAGGGGTAAAGACTGTATGTGTTCTCCAAAAGTAGCTAGTATGCCATTATTTTATATCAATTTAAATTTTGGACGAGAACTGTTTAGGTAGCAAAGCTATAGACTCTAGGAATAAGAATATTATATAAATAATTTTTCCTTCCTGTTTTTAGGGGTGATTTCTTGGGAATTCTGTACAACTGAGTTTCTAGTGAGGCTCAAGATTCTGCTTCCAGC
This sequence comes from Glaucomys volans, assembly GCA_020662805.1. Classification (NCBI taxonomy): domain Eukaryota; kingdom Metazoa; phylum Chordata; class Mammalia; order Rodentia; family Sciuridae; genus Glaucomys; species Glaucomys volans. The sequence continues at coordinate 36,684 of JAJEJO010053972.1, forward strand.
ATTATAGGCACTGACATTTTAAAATGTAAATTCAAGACCTTTGCATATTATAAACACTACTTTTAAGAGCCTCAATAAACTGTCAGAGCTGTTTGGGGGATCTTTGGATAGGGATAATGATAGCAATCATGGTAATCAATTAAACATGCCTTTTCCCTTAATCAGCAGTTATTCTGTTCCCAGCTGTGATGTCTTCATGCTCCCCAGTCCTCTGATGCAGGCGGTTTTTCTACAGACAGGCACCATTTAAACCCTGTAGTCAGAGAAGCCAAGTTTTTAGTACACATTTTAAACATTCAAGGTTTTAGAAGGAAGCACAGAGGTTTTTAAAAGACAGGAACAGAAACAGAAGTTAGTCTCTTTTGCTTTGTTTTATTTATGACAAATGCATTAATTTCAACTATTTGCCATTAAAAATCACTTAAATGTTTATAGTTTTTTGCCAGGCTCTTTGATAGGAACTGTGGAATGAATTTGAGGTTCCTGTTATCGTAGAACTCAAATTCTAATCAGATACATAAATAAATTTCAGCTCTTTAACATTGTTTTGGTATTTTAACCAAAGTAATTTTTAAGATATAACGTACACATTATAAAATATATCCAAGAGGTGTAAGAAAAAAATAAATTCATGTTTCAAATTAAAGACAAATTAATCATTTTAGAAGGTGATTCATGAAGGACTTGGATGAGTGTTTAGTGTTTTAGCTATGTTTTTGACTTTGGGAAAACTTATTTAAATACAGATTTATATAGTTAGCGTTAATAAAAGTCTTAGGGTTGGGGGTGTAGCTCAGTTGGTAGAGTGCCTGCCATGCATGCACAAGGCCCTGGGTTCAATCCCCAGCACCACCACCACCAAAAAAAAAAAATGATAAAAGTCTTATATCTGATATGGACAAACATTACTGTACTCTCTCTTCCATCAGATATAAATCAAATATTTATTGAAATTTGCTAATGAAAATGTAAGGATATAAGACAGTTTTGCTTGATCAGTTTCCAAGTGTTGAGTTTGTCTGTTCTTAAATGTTTAAGTGTTTTTTAATTTTTAGGAGAGATAAAAATAATACCTGGTTGTCCATTTAGTTAATCATAGTGTTGAATTACTTGGACTATTTCTTATTTTATGGATTAAAAAAGTTAATATTTGCCTGTCAGCTTACATCTGATACCTTTTTTGGCATCATTGGGGGACAGATACAGTTCATGTGTACATGTGTTTAGTGCCAGAATAACATTTTCAAGACGAATTTGCCAACCACATGGACTATTCTAAATGGTAGGAATAGTCTCAGTTGGGGATTGAACGTTGGCATTTTGGAAGGATTATTCCATCTTTGAAAACAGGTGTGTAAAAATTTAATAATGTTGCTCTTGGGTGATTGGAGATGGTAGTTTGTCTTTGTTTCTTGATACTTAATTGTGGAGAGGGTATCATAAACTCCATATACTTTTTCTTTTTTCTTTTTTTTTTTGGTACTGGGGATTGAACCCAGGGGAACTCCACCACTGAGCCACATCCTCTGCCCTATTTTGTATTTTATTTAGAGACAGGGTCTCACTGAGTTGCTTAGGGCCTTGCTAAGTTGCTGAGGCTGGCTTTGAACTCGTGATCCTTCTGCCTCAGCCTCCCAAGTGCTGAGATTACAGGCGTGTGCCATCGCGCCCAGCTCCATATATTTTTATAAATAACAACCTCAGAGGAATGAGAGATTTGTTGAGACCCCTTTTACCTGTTAATTTTTTGGTGGTGGTTGTTAACAATAAAATAAAAAGTATGCTAAGTGAAAAAGAGTCCTAAGAACACATAAGTTTATGAGCTATGTGGCTTCATGTGAATCTGTTTCCTTAGATACAAAAAAGGCAAAACTCTTAAGATGGAATAAAACAAGTTGTAAAACAATATGTGTGGTAATGTGTGTTAAAATACGTATAAGCTGGGCATGGTGGCACAGGCCTGTAATAAAACAAGTTGTAAAACATGTTTACATGTTTACAACTTCCAGCAGTTTGGGAGGCTGAGGCAGGAGTATCACAAGTTCGAGGACAGCCTCAGCAACTTGGTGAACCCCTAAGCAACTTAGTAAGACCCTATCTTAAAATAAAAAATAAAAAGAACTAGGGATGTAGCTCAGTGATAGAGTGGCCCTAAGGTTAATCCCCAGAAAGGTGCTTGGCACCCTGCCCCTCCCCATTATAATTTGAAAACAAATGCAGAAATTTAAGGTGATCATGATATATTTTAAAATTTTTTTGCAGTTTTTTTTTTAATTGGTGCATGATACTTGTACATAGTGGTGGGATTTGTTGTTTAAATATTAGTACATGCACACAGTATAACAATATAATTTGGTCAATATCACTCCATGTTTTGGTTTGGTTTTTTTGTTGTTGTTGTTGTTGTTTTGGTTTTTTTTTTGTACTGAAGATTGAACTCAGGGGTGTTTTACCACTGAGCTACAGCCTCAACCCTTTTTATGATATATTTGGAAACAGTCTCACTCAGTTGCTTAGGATTTTTCTAAATTGCTGAAGTTGGCCTTGAATGTTAGATCCTTCTGCCTCAGCCTCCTAAACTGCTGGGGTTACAGGTATGTGCCACCACATCCAGCCACTCCCTGTATTTTAAATTTTCATTTAATAGAAGAATTACATGCAAAATCTAAAATTGGCAGAATTTTTGGAAGGAAGAGCAATAAGGGCTGGAGTTGTAGCTCAGTGGTACAGCACTTGTCTAGCATGTGTGAGGTACTGGGTTTGATTCTCGGCATTGTATATAAATAAATGTCCATCAACAACTTTTTAAAAAATAGCAATAAGAGATTTAAGGGAAAAAATCAAAAGTTAGTGTATGTTTAGTGTATGTTGAGTGTTTGAAATCCTTCTCATTAAAACATGATGATGTAGTTTTGTGAAAGCATTGTTAATAGTGTTACCAGAGTCCTAGGCCAGAGAGGGCCTAACTTTTGAGAGTTACAACAAATCAGGTCTGGCCACTTTGCCCTAAACATCAAACAAAAGTAGTATTGGTGAAGCAGGAAAGGAATTTATTCAGTACAACTAACATTGGGAAGACCGAGAGGATCCAATATCTAGAGCTCCATCTTTGGGGTTACTGACAAGAGCTTTGGGTTTAAATAGGGGAAGAATTAGGGCAGAGGGCAAGAGGTATGTATACATAATTAAGTAGTCTTGGTCAGACAGAAGTCTGGTTGATCATTGTTTCAGGATTGGTCATGCTGAGCTTTATGGGCAGCTGGAAGAATGCTGCTGTTGCCTGGTGGGAAATTTCGATTTTTCACAAGGTGTTTGATGTTTCTAGAATCCAGAATGACTGCAGGAGAGAATGACTCAGAGAAAAGGACAGAGCCAAAAAGCAAGATGGTATTAGTTGCTTAAGGTTCAGGGCAATGACTGGAGAATTCTAGGTGCTACTCTTGGTGTTTGGTACAGGACATTATAAACAGTGGCATTTGAAAATCTGTTGATTATGATGTCCCTGCAAACTTTGAAAATACCTCAGTTACCTTTATCTTGGAGAGGACTACCGGCTTTACATGATACTTAGTTGCAGAGAGGGTGTCATAAACTCTAGATGCTTTTGTGATAATAACCTTAGGGGAATAAGATTTATTGAGACCCCTTTTATCTGTTAATTTTTTTGATGGTGGTTGTTTAAATAACAACAGCATGAAAAGCATTCTAAGGGGAAAGAATCCTAAAAACACATTAGCTGTTTACAAACTATGATTTAACATGAATCTCATTTTCCTACTATTGTAAAGATGAAGGTAGCAAAGGAGAGAAGCAAAAACGAAGGCAGAGGTGACAAGCTTTTATCTTATGTTCAGTTACCCATGATATCTACAGGCCCAGGTGAAAAGTAAGTTAGGGAAAGCAGCCTTAAAATCCTTGATACAATAGGAATAACTAGAATATCTCTTGGATTTCGGTTCAATAGACAGTTGAATGTCTCATTTTTAAATACATTCAAAAGATAAACATCTCATCCTTTTCTTTCTCTTCAAATTTAAACTTGAAGGTTATGAATACTGATGGCACTGGAAGACGAGTACTAGTGGAAGACAAAATTCCTCACATCTTTGGCTTTACTTTGTTGGGTGACTATGTTTACTGGACTGACTGGCAGAGGCGAAGTATTGAAAGAGTACACAAACAAAGTGCAGAGAGGGAAATCATCATAGATCAGTTGCCTGACCTCATGGGGCTAAAGGCCACAAATGTTCATCGAATCATTGGTAAGTTACTACAAAATCTCTTAGAAATGGAAACTCGAAAATAGAAAAGATAGTCAACAACTTGTGAAGCAGCAGTGTAAATTGTTGATGTTTGAGGCAATATAGAAATCCTTTTCATGTTGACTTAGCATTTTGGCTTCACAATTTGAATTAAAGGACTAAATATACATGTATAAGTACTCATACACCTTCATCAAAAGAATTTAATTGTGTGGTGTGAATAATGCACCTACATGCCTGTAATTAGGTCTACTCAGGAGGCTGAGGCAGGAGGATCACAAGTTCTCGGCCAGCCCGGGCAATTTAGCAAGACTTCATTTCAAAACATGAAAAGGGCAAGGAACGTAACTCAGTGGTAGAGTGCCCCTGGGTTCAATCCCCAGTAATGCCCGGGGTGGTGGGGGCGGCACTCTGCTATACTTTTATTCTCTGTTAATCCTCAGTTTGCTCATTTTTTAGAAGATAATTAGAACTCTAGATTGGGAGCAACATAGTCATATGTCTTTGCAAATCAGATATATACTAATTCAGAAGCGAAGTGTGTTCATTATGTCAACATGTATGTCCTTCTGTGCCCTTCCATAACTAATTATATCTTTTAGGTTCCAACCCCTGTGCCGAGGAAAATGGGGGATGTAGCCATCTTTGCCTCTATAGACCTCAGGGCCTTCGCTGTGCCTGTCCCATTGGCTTTGAACTTATCAGTGACATGAAGACCTGCATTGTCCCAGAGGCTTTTCTTTTGTTTTCACGGAGAGCAGATATCAGACGAATTTCTTTGGAAACAAATAATAATAATGTAGCCATTCCACTCACTGGTGTCAAAGAAGCTTCTGCTTTGGATTTTGATGTAACAGACAACCGAATTTACTGGACTGATATATCACTCAAGGTTAGCAGAAAGAATTAAAGTATTAAAGCTGGGTACTAACAGGGAGAACTTCTTGAATTTCTGAATTTTCATGCTATTATGGCCCCTCTCTCTCATTGCTTGATAGAGTTCAACAGAAGCTCTTAACTTTGTAAGGAAGTGAAGGGGAAAGCCACTTAATATTTTACCAGGTGTCTTTTTATGCAGCATACTTTACAGGAAAGAGGTTTTGAATTTTCAAGACATAATCTTTCTCTACTTTGTTACATTTAAGGATGATAAATATAATTTTTTGCAGTTAACTGAGTAAAACAGTTGTATGCTTCATACAAAGTGGCTTTATTTTAAACAAAATTTTGAAGCCTGACAGGTATAAAGTGCCATTTGGTGGGGTTTTGTTTGTTTGTTTGTTTGTTTGTTTTAATGTGCTGAGGAGCAAACCCAGTGCCTCACACATGCTAGGCAAATGTTCAACCACTGAGCTACAACCCCAGCCCAGAAAGTGCCATTTGTGACTTATAGCATCTCTTCATATTCTTTTTCCTAGAATAAATATTGAGAAGAATATTGGGATGGAAAGAGAAACTCAGTACCAAAATCTGGAATGTAATTTTTCCTTCTTCCAGATTTTTGTGGGCTCATTCAGATACTGTGTAAACTCTTGTCTAATTTTAAAAAAAATGGGTTTTTGGAACCAGACAGTAAAGTGTCCACAGCATTATGGTCACATGTTTTTCACTGATTATTCATAAATTTTAAAGACTCATTCTATTGTTTTAGTAGAATAAATTTTTGATTCTTGAGAGTTTCATGATTTTCTCTCTGAAGTGGCAGTCAAATTCACAGTTGGATTTATTAGATAGAGATTGACATAAAATTTTTCTGTGCTTGTAAAAAACAGTATGTCTCTTGACATTTCTTTGTCTTTCCACCTTTAAGACAACCAGACCAAACCTTTCTGGATAGTGTTTTGTACTTAAACCATATAACTCAGTTGTGAATTTTATCTTTGCAGACCATCAGCAGAGCCTTTATGAATGGCAGTGCACTGGAACATGTGGTAGAGTTTGGTTTAGATTATCCAGAAGGCATGGCAGTGGACTGGCTTGGGAAGAACTTATACTGGGCAGACACGGGAACAAATCGAATTGAAGTGTCAAAGTTGGATGGGCAGCATCGACAAGTTTTGGTGTGGAAAGACTTAGATAGCCCCAGAGCTTTAGCATTGGACCCTGCTGAAGGGTAAATAGCTTTTGTATGCATTCTTTGAAACTACTTTGCACATATTGAGGAACATGAACTTAATTTCTTAAATAATGTTCATTAGTTATCTGACAACTAAATAGCTAGATAGTTTTATTTAAAACCATTAACTGAGATTTCACTGGTTAATATTAATTATTAAATAAAGTCTATTTCTTTTGTTACTAATATTGGGTGAAGAGTGAAATGGATTCATAATCAGATATTACTGATAAGTATTTATGTATTAAATGAATAACCCTTTTAAACACAGATTCAACCTGTATTTGCTTGCACCCACCTCCAGAGTAATAACTAGATTACAAATGTACGGTAGTAAACTCACTGAAACAATGTTCTATGCGAAGAAATAACTATAGTTGTGCCCCCTTTTTCCATGGCTCTGTTTTCTGCAATTTCAGTTACCTGTGGCTCAAAAATATTAAATGAAAAATTCCAGAAATAAATAATTCATAAATTTCAAATAAATTTATCACAGTATTTTCCCCATTTTTTATTAGTGGTTGTTAATCTCTTACTGGGCCAAATTTGTAAATAAAATTTTGTCATATATATATGTATAGGAAAAATAAATAGTATTTGTTACTGTCATGGTTTCAGCCATTCATTACTGGGAGTCTTTGCAGTGTGTCCCTTATGGATAGCAGAGGCTGTCATGTCCATCTGGTCAGAAAGCCACATCAAAAACAACTTCTCGGCCCTGACATATTGTGGAATTATGGTGATCTTTGTTCTAAGCATTAGTTGTCAGATAAATTTAAGTAGTTAGAACTAAGGATTCTAATATAGGTTGCTGCTGGCAAGTGTAAAATTTCTTGAAGAGTTGTTTTTCTTTGGTTCTTTTGATGTGTATATGCTTGTCAGCTGACAAGCACAAATTTTAAAAAGCCTCGAACTACTTAAATTATCAGGAAAGCATGTTCATACATTTCTACCAAGTTAGCCATCAGCTGACCGGCTGATGAGTGAATGCCTTTCCTCAGGTACTTCTTGAGAGTTGGCATTTGGAGTGTTTTCCTAGTACCAATATTCACTGTCTTAAACTAGCATCTTCCTAGGTTAGTTGGGAGGGTATTTGGCTAAGAGTGAGGTTCCAGTTCTAGGTCTGCCATAAAACTGACTTGGAAACATGAGATAAATCATTGAGTTTCTTTTTCAGACCTTTGATCTCCACAAACACCTAGACTGTAGGGGTAGTTCTAGGATTAAGGTGAACAACTTAAAAAAAAAAAAAAAAAAGGCAAAAGAATATCTTAAAAATTTAGCCAGGCACAGTGGCACATGCCTATAATCCCTGCAGCTCAGGAGGCTGAAGCAAGAGGATCATGAGTTCAAAGCCAGCCTCAGCAACTTAGTGAGACCCTGTCTCTAAATAAAATACAAAATAGGGCCAGGGATGTGGCTCAGTGGTTGAGTGCCCCTGAGTTCAGTCCCTGGTTACCCCCCACCCCCCCAATTATTTTTTTCACAGGGATTGTCATGGTAGTAGTATTCATTGCCCTGCTGACACATCAGGGGTGATTCATTGTTCTTATTCATATAGTATGTTCTCCTGGATGGTATGACCAAATGCAGTTTCAGGCTTTTCATTTGACTTGAGCCTTTCAAAGGCTCACTATTTATTTTTGCATTTGATGTAATTTTGCAGCTTGTTTCTGAGGCAAGCTGTTACATAAGGTAAGTTCAGCATTTAAAAAATTAAAGTTATTTGTATTCAGAAACACATAAAGACATCTTAGTCAAAAGTGAACCAAAGTCTTAGACCAGAGCTTTAATCCTTTGCTTTTTCATGAATATTTGTTTTATAAATGCCATAGTTGCAATAAAGAAACCATTGGTTTGTTTCCAATTCCTAGGTTTGGATGGAATAAATTCATTGGAAAGGCTGAGGAGAGCTGACTCACTTCCTTTTTGGAGAAGTGAAAAAATAAATTTAGTTGAAAGTGACAGAGTAATTAAAAGAATTTTGTTTTACACATTTTCTTGATATACTGTATATTTCTTAAAATTTATTTAGTTACTGTGAATGAATATAACCAGTTCCCCCAGATAATCAAAAGTGAAACGTTAACTGTCAATTGTTTTGAATTCAGATTTATGTATTGGACTGAATGGGGTGGAAAACCTAAGATAGATAGAGCTGCCATGGATGGAAGTGAACGTACTACATTAGTTCCAAATGTAGGACGGGCAAATGGCCTAACTATTGATTATGCTAAAAGAAGGCTTTATTGGACTGACCTGGACACGAACTTAATAGAATCTTCAAATATGCTTGGTAAACTTTACTACTTTTTATTGGGGTGGTATGTTCTTTACACGAATATCAGTGACTGTTGTTCATTGTTGGTTAGATACTGTTAATATAACTTCATATAGATGTCTAGCTTCTTTCTCTGTTCTGGAGTTTTATTATTATTAACAATAGTAGCCCCATTACTGGAATTTATATGTATTTCAAATGCAAGAATGCAAGAATTTCATTCTTGTTGCATTGTAATAACATTTATAACTCCTTCTATTCCTGAAGTAATTTTTTATACCAGTTTAAAATAATGTGTGTGTGTGTGTGTGTGTGTGTGTGTGTGTGTTTCCATCATTTTGTGGAAAGGAAAACATTATACTGTAGAGCCTTATGTAGTAAAAACAACTAAAATAGACCATTCATAGGAATTTAAACAGTGATTTATAGTAGGAATATGATTTTGAGGCATGGAATCAGACTATGGATAGATTAATTTCAGAGAACCAGTCTGGTTTTAGAGTTGCTTTCAAATGAATTGTTCTATTTTAAAATGTTTACAAATGTAATGTTGTACATGTTTTATATATATATATATATATATTTTTGCCAACAAGATGTTTGTGTTTTCACATATTTCATCTCTCTGTGTCTCCCCTGTCTACTGCCTTTCCAAAAATAGGACTAAACCGTGAAGTTATAGCAGATGACTTGCCTCATCCTTTTGGCTTAACTCAGTACCAAGATTACATCTACTGGACGGACTGGAGCCGACGCAGCATTGAGCGTGCCAACAAAACCAGTGGCCAAAACCGCACCATCATTCAGGGCCATTTGGATTATGTGATGGACATCCTCGTCTTTCACTCTTCTCGGCAGGCAGGGTGGAATGAGTGTGCTTCCAGCAATGGACATTGCTCCCACCTCTGCTTAGCTGTGCCGGTTGGAGGTTTTGTTTGTGGATGCCCTGCTCACTACTCCTTGAATGCTGATAATAGAACTTGTAGTGGTAAGCAGCATTTTGAAAGTGCTTTCATTCATTTTTTTTTAGGGTAAAAAGTTGTGGATGTCAAGTTGGTCATCTGTTTAGTTAAGGGGAAGGCTACAGGGAGGAGGGATGCAAAATTTTGTCACTTATTTGATGATAGCAACTTGATATTATAGAAAAGTTAAGTCTTTTACCCTTGGGCATTAAAATTTAGTGTACAATGTATATAATGTCAGAGAGGCATGCATATGTTTGTACATAATTCATATTTATTCGTTATTAAGGAAGGGAAAAACAGAACAGATAGTACAACAAACAGAATCCCAAAGTATAATCTCCTGTCATTTGAAGTGTGTAGAATAGGACAAACAAAAAATTTAATTGCATATGAGGCCAGGAAGAAAATATGAGAAAATTTAACTCAGTTTAAAACAGTAGTCAATAGATAGGGAACTGAGAGCACATGTTCTCCAAACATAGTGGATGGTTGCTACTTAATTCCAGCTGATGTTCTCATCTAGTCATGAATCTAGTTTTTTGGGTCTTTTCATTTTCAAATATTGGCAAGTAATTCACATTAAATATTACACACATGCAGTGCTGACAGCATAGTGTACAAAAGAACATTGTTGGCTAGGGGAAACCTGGTACTGGTTTATCTGATCAAGACATAGTTAGAGAGCAGATCAGAAAGAATAGATTCATGGGAGACATAGGGGATGTGCTAATATGGAAGAAAGTAATAAACTTGTTATAAGATACTGATATAATTAACTACTCTGTTCTGTGCCTGAGAAAATGTATCAGAAATCCCACAGGGAAAGATTTAGTCTATTCTGATACAGGATTCAGTTGTGAAAAAGAATACAGCCATATAGTTTAATGGTTAAGAGGTTATACTTTTGAATCTGTCACAATTAGCTTTTTACGTTATGCAAGTAACAAATTTTCAAGTCTTAATTTTTCTCATTTAAAAAATGGGGATAATAATAAATACAGCATTATTGGAAAGGTATGATACATGCTTTCCAATTCCTGGGAAGAAAAAAGGGTAGCCTGGAAGTCAAGACTAGCATTGGTTATGCAGGTAAACTTAGACTGTGCTGTTGGCAGTGGTAAAGAGAGATGTTGATGAACTCAAGGTATATTTTGGAGCTAGAATGAATAGAATTTAGGGTTCTTTATGGAGTCACATTTGATGGTCTATGAGAAGAAGATGAGATTAAAGGTATAAATTTTGGAATTGCCAGGAGTATTTAAAATGAATGAGATTACCTAGGGAGAAAGTATAATGTGGGACCCAGCAAACTTTTCCATAAAGGACCAGATTGTAAATATTTTAGACTTTGTGGGTATGTGGGTTCTGTTTCTGCCTATCTGTCCACTATTGCACGAAACCAGCCATGAAAATGCATTTTTAAAGTGGGCATGACTAAATTCCAGTAAAACTTTATTACAAAAATAAGCAGCATGCTAGATTTGGTTTATGGGTCATAATTTGCCTACTTCTGGTAGAGGAAAAAAGTGATTTGGTAATCTATGGAATTCCAGTTCAGAAGGGAGAGTTTATAGAGGACACTGAAAAGTGGCAGCCAGCCAAAGAGGTAAGAAGAAAAGCAGGTGATAATTGAGGCGTCGAAGAGAAGAGTTAAGGTTGTTTCTTATGAACTGTTGACTGCTGCTGAGAGGGTGAATAAGTTGATATCTAAAATAATATCCATTAGAGTTTGGGTAAGATTATTAGTAGTAATCCTGAAGAGAATGATATCAGCGAATTAATGGTAGAATGCAGATTTGAGTAGTTTAAAAAATTAATGGAGAGGGCTGGGGATATAGCTCAGTTGGTAGAGTGCCTGCCTCGCAAGCACAAGGCCCTGGGTTCAATCTCCAGCACCGCAAAAAAAAATAAAAATAAAAAAATAAAAATTAATGGAAAAAAAAGGAAGAGGCAGAAGTATACATAGATATCACTTTGAAGAAGTCTGGCTTTGACTGGAAGGAGAAAATGGGGTAATAATTGATGGAGACAAAAAGAAAATGAATTTTTTATTTTTATTTTTTTGCAGTGCTGGGGATTGAACCCGGGGCCTTGTGCTTATGAGGCAAGCACTCTACCAACTGAGCTATGTCCCCAGCCCCACAAAATTAATTCTTGCACTCAAAAATTTCAAACATTTTGTCCTTCTCTTTGACATGTATTAAGAGCTAAATCACACCACCTTGTTTCTGTACTCAAATCTTACGATGCTCCCCATTTTACACCAAGTAAAAACCTAGCTCTTTTAAGGACTCGTGAGGTCTGTATACCTTATGTACGCCCCTCACTTCATAATGTTTCACCCCCCAATTTCCTTCTTCCTATTCTCTCCCTTGCTTTTTCTTTTTTCTTTCTTTCTTTCTTTCTTTCTTTCTTTCTTTCGTGCTTTCTTGCTTTCTTGCTTTCTTGCTTTCTTTTTCTTTTTTTCTTTTTTTTGGAACCAGGGATTGAACTCAGGGACACTTGGCCACTCTGCCACATCCCCAGCCCTATTTTGTATTTTATTTAGACACAGGGTCTCACTGAGTTGCTTAGGGCCTCGCTAAGTTGCTGAGGCTGGCTTTGAACTCAGGATCCTCCTGACTCAGCCTCCCAAGTCGCTTGGATTATAGGCGTGTGCCACCACGCCCGGCTTCCCTTCCTTTTTCCACAGCAGCCATACTGGCCTTGTTGTTGATTTCAAATATGCCACTTACTTTCAGGACTGTTGTACTGCTCATTTCCTCTGCTTAGGATATTCTTCCTGAAAATAGTTGCATGAATATCCTTCACCTCCAAGTCTTTGCTTACTTGTGATCTACATAGTGAGCTCTGATCTACACTATTTAAAATTGCAAATCATCTTTCCACTCTTACTTGTACTTTTCCCCAAATTATTTTTCACCTTTGTGTATGTGGCATAATTTATGTATTCCACTATTCCTACACTTTGACTTCTTTCTTTGTTTATTGTTTACTGCTTCTTAGAATATAAACTTCATAAAACAGCACTTTTTCCCTGTTTTCTAAGCTAGTGTGTCTTGGGTGTCTAGGCTGCTGTTCACAGCATGTGGTAGGTACTTCAAATGAATGAAAAGGCAGGATGGGTTCTGTAAAAACATTTCCTCTCAGCTTCTTTGTGGCTTTGGAAAAATTATTTAACTTTCTGAGCTTTGGTTTGCTCACCTATAAAGTGGAAATCTTTTAGAAATTAAATAACTTCAAAAATCAAGGCTGCAGGGCTTTCTTTGTCATCCAATGTGTGTTTCTTCTTTTATTCATTCAATGAATATTTATTTAATACCTAATACCTCCTAGGCATTATTTTAGCCAATGAAAAACACAACAGTGAATTAAATAGATTGTTTCAGTCTATTCCTGCCCTCACAGAACTTATCACTCGGACAAATAATGAGCTAAATAAACTGTATCAGTGTTAAATGGTTGACAAATATTATGTAGAAATGTTACAAGCAAGAAAGGGTAGTGACAATAGAGGTTGATTTCTAAATAGGGTGATAAGCAGAGTCCTTAATGAAAAATGACATTTATGTCAAGAACAAGTAAGGAAGTGAACTATGGAGATACCTGGGAGAAGACCAATCAAGCAAAAGTGGTGAGCAAATGCAAAAGCCCCAGGAGGAACAAGTCTGACATGATACATGAACACTTAGGAGGCTAGTGTTGCTAGAGCACAGTGAATAAAAAGATCTAAGTGAGATGAAATGGGGAGCAAAACAAATTGTGCAATCCCTTTTTCAGTACTGAAGTGGCCTCAGTGGCACCTTTGTGCAAATTGGATAAAGATGTTCCTTCTGGGCAGACTTGATCCTACTGGTGCATGACTTGGCTAACGAAGTGTGTGCTGAATTTCAGTCCCTGCTCAGTGCCCTTGGCATGCACAAGTGGCATAGTCCTATGTGGTGTAGTTTATTCTGTTCATATATAAGAGCAGCACTTTCCGTTAAGTTACAGGTAAATGTTGGTGCCTTCAGCACATCCCATTCTCCTACTTCTGCATGTTGCTATCTGTGTTGCGGGAATGCAAGACTCAGACTGCTGGTATAAGTTTTAGAGCAGCAGTTCTGCAAGAGATGAGGGATTTGTGTTTAAAGTTTACATAAATTAGAATGTATTTAGTCATTTAAAGTGGCATATTCTGTGTCATTGCAAGCCCCAACTCATGGGTAAAATAAATCAGAACATTAGTTTACTTTTAGAAATAGTGCTGTTACACCCGACGAAAATAAGATCATCCAAGCTGTTCACGTAAAGCCAAAAGAAGCCTTTATTTTTAGCTGGCCAGCCACGACCACCCTTACACCTAAAAGCGTGCTGGAGAATTGCACATTAGTTCTTTGTTGCCAGCATTTATAGGGAGGGGAAGGGATTAGGGTGGGGCTGTCTGTCTGTCTCTGTCTGTCTCTCTCTCTCTCTCTCTCTCTCTCTCTCTAATTCTCTCTTTTTTTCCTGATGGCACTGGAGAATCTTTTTGGGGAGTATAACATAACCATTTGTAATTGTTAATGTCTTTTTTTTTCTAAATTAATTTATTTATATGTGGTGCTGAGGATCAAACTCAGGGTATCACACATGCCAGGCAAGCGCTTTACCACTGAGCCATAACCCCAGCCCTGTTAATGTCTTTTGAGTACACTTTTTGGAACAAGAATTTACTTGGAGTTACATTTGGCTTTATCTTAATCTGCATTTCTAGAACAAGATCTGTACCCAATTGTGGAATCTTATTTAAAGTTAAAACTTGTACTGGGGAAAAAAAAAGTACCTAGTAAAATATACTAGAAGCCAACTATATATTTGATAAATTGCTTCCCAGACAGGAAAATTTGGGAACTAAGATGATGGGGTCTTTCTGCTAAGTCTCATTGACTTAGTCCCTAAATAGTGCTTATGCTGTTGGAAACTTATCAATGTAGAGTCTTTTTTTTTTTATTTACTAAGAAAGTGTTATAAGAAAATTCTTTAAAAAATTGTAGGAGAATTTGCAACTACTCTATGTGGAATGTTCTTAAGGCCTGAACTCTTACTACAATTGCTAGAAGTTAAATAAACATATAAGGGCTCCAAATAATGGAGGATTCTAGTAGATCACTGAAATCCTTTCTAAGGCTTCCAAACTTTTAACTAATAAAGAACTTAAACAGAATTTCATTGTTGTGCATATCAAGTTTTTTTCTGTGAATGCAAATGAATTCCTTTGGGTTTAAGTCAATATGCATTTGAGTGTGAATGTAAAGTAAGCCAGAGAATCACTTGTAGTGAGCTATAAAGAATGATGCATAGGTTAAAATAGGCCCTTAGTTCTGACTGGGCTCTTTGTTTCAAGTCAATAATTTTTATTTAAGGAATTTCCCTCCAGGTGATTGTTTTGTTGTCCTTCTCGAAGATCCCCTTTTAGGAGAACTGATGCTTAATTTAGTTGTCCCATAAGCCCACAGTTCTTTGGAGGGGAGGAGCTTCTGTTTCTACTTGAATTATGGACATACTGATAATGATTTCACAATTCTCCATCTAGGATATCTGGGATCTAATTTCTTCAATTAATTGACTTTAGGATCACTTTTGGGATAGATGGATCTGCCTGGTTCTCAAATGCTGATACCTTGTCTAATCATCAATGAGTTAAATCATATTCATTCCTCAGGAATAGTACAGATGTGGAATATCCCAATACGACAGTTAAACATGATCCAAACACAGTAAGATATATCTTCAACTCCGTGTATCATTTTCTGAAGATAGAAGCTTTTAAGAAAAAGAAGCCATCTTCTTGTATCACAACATGAAAACTGGAATATTGAATCAGTGTAGCTGAGGTGTCTCTCATGACTTATGTTTTTTGTCAACTTGTTAGTCTTAAAATCAACCTCTTTAGTTATCAATATCCTATCACTAAGCTATCTTAGATATGATATTTCTGCTTATGTATCAAAAGTCATATGGAACAATGAATTCTGGGTTGCCAAAGAGGATTGATTTTTTTTTTTTTTCACTTGTCTATAGTCTTTGCCTCCAAATTAAACAAACACACAAATGCTGTATGGCCTGACTCTTTGTGTTTGTATTTCTGAGGAGGACAAAATTCTTTTGGATTTAAGTGATGACTGGGCACCAAAAGAATAGAGTATAATTTGGGAATTTATATATGTATATATACAATGGTCCTCTCTTATCTGGTTTTACTTTCCATTGTTTCAGATATTTCACCCACCATTTGGAAATATTAAATGGAACATTCTAGAATTTGTAAATTTTAAATTGCATGTAGTTCTAAGAAGCATGATAAATTCACTCTTCATCCTGCCTAGAATGTGAATCCCTTTGTCCAGCCTGTCCATGCTGTATATGCTACCTGCTATAGGCACTCCTAGCCATCTCTGTAATCAGATCATTTGTCACAGTACAGTTTATATTCAAGTAACACTTATTTTATTTAATAATGGCCCCCAAACTAGTGATGTTGGCAGTTTTATTACAGTACATTATTATAATTATTCTAATAATCTATTCTTATTGTTAATCTCTTACTGTATCACATATATGCATTAATTCATCATAGGTAGGTATATATAGAAAAAAATGGTATATATAGGATTCAGTACTGTGTGGTTTGAGGTATCCACTGGGAGTCTTGGAACATATCTCCCACTGATAAGGGGGGACAGCTGTATTTTAGTGAGGATTTAAAAAATGCTACTAGACTTCGTAGTTGTTATCACTGCCATTCTTTCCTAGATGTTTTCCTATGATAAAAATGATTACATAATAATCAAAAGCCTAGTCCCTGGGAAAGGGAAATGTTTCATGCATACCCCTATTCCTGAATTAAGGGCATCAACTTAGCATCCAAGGAGAATTTTTTTTTTTTTTTTTTTTTTTAGTGAAAATATAAATGTAAGGTTTTTTTTGAGAATTAAAAATAAAGAATGTAAAGTGTCTATTATTATTAATTTGGGGGTAATTTTTGTCTGCTTTTTATCCCTGCAATCATCATATTCATGACAGACCAAAATAAAGTCCATATCTGCATTCATGAGGGTTTAATTCCTGTAAGTTTATTACTGCTACTAACAATTGATAATAATAAACAAGTTATTTGTACTTTTATATCATGGCTTCCAGTTTTTAAAGTATTTTCATTTAAATTATAAAATTCTTATAGCAGCTCAATGGGAAGGGCAAGGTGGCTATTACCTTTATTTTGCAGTTGGATAAAATTTGATCCAGGTGGGGGTCAGTGACTTCGTGATCAAATAACTAGATAATGGACAGTCTGAATTTACAAGTAATTATGAAGTTTCTTCTTTGATCTACGGAGGCGCAGGTGTTAGGCCATACACAAGAACAGGTTGAGGGGGAGTAGAGTTATTCACCTGATAGACTAGAATTAAGTATACCTTTATTGAATACTTCATTGAAATTGTCTCATGGTATCTCTGTGAAAGGAGGAGAAAAGTAGACTAGGTAATTATGTCACTGGGTAAATTCATAACTGGTTGGTTGCCAGAGTGCTGATCATTGTCACTCTGAAGAGAGTTTTGGAGAGCATGTCCTCAGTCCTGCTATGTCTGTCTGTGTTGTATGTAGGAAATAATATACAATAGGCTGATCAAATCTTTGGGTAATGCAAGATTCAGAATAACTTTATTTTGGATTTGCTCTTTTCTTTCTTTAAGCCCCTACCACCTTCCTGCTCTTCAGTCAAAAGAGTGCTATCAATCGCATGGTGATTGATGAACAACAGAGTCCTGACATCATCCTTCCCATCCACAGTCTTCGAAATGTCCGGGCCATTGACTATGACCCCCTGGACAAGCAGCTCTATTGGATCGACTCACGACAAAACATGATCCGAAAGGCTCAAGAAGATGGCAGCCAGGTAATTCAGGGCTCATTAATTTCTTCTCTTCCCTCCTCTTCCCTTTCCCCTTCCCCTTTCTTTTCTTTTTTCTCCTCTTTTCCTTTCTTTTGTTTTTTCTCCCTCCCTCTCATCTGTCTATCCATCTTTCTATCTTTTTTTCTTATACTGGAGATTGAACTCAGAACCTCACACATGCTAGGCCTAAGCGGTCTTGAGCTACATCTCCAGCCCTTTTTACTTTGAAACAGCGTTTTGCTAAGTTGGTGAGGCTGGCCTTGAACTTGTGAGTCTCCTGCCTGAGCCTCCCTAGTAGCTGGAATTAAGGAGTGTGCCACTATGCTTAGCCAGAGCTCAGTTCAAAATCCATTTCTTCTGACTGGTAATTGAACTAACCAGTTATACTATTTCACTTGGTTCTGCTTAAGTGTGTGTGTGGCAGAGAGAGAGAGACAGACACTGAAATTCTGAATCTTGTAGCTCTCTCCTACTCCTGATGATCTTTCTCTGAGTAAACAATTACTTGACAATGGTATTGGGTTGGAAATTATATTAGGATGACTTAAGCTCATGTATCAGTAATGACTGTGACTGCCACCTATATCCATTTATGTAGTCTTTTCCCTTATGATTCCATTTGTGTGGAATGTTAGAAGTTTTGAAGTCAAATAGGTCTTAGTTCTGATCTAAGCTCTCTTTCCCTAGGATTCTTACAAACTTTAACTGGAAAAAAAAAAAAAATGCAAAGCACATAGCACTTACCTGTTACATGGTAGGGATTTGATAAATAAGAGTTACATTACTGATTCCTATTTAAAAGGTTCAGAGGACAGGAAACATAACACAATCTTGTAAAATTTGAAACATCTAGGATGTGCTGTTGATCCAATATTTTTTGTTAAATATTACTTAGTGACTGTGAGATTGGAATGAGAATATGATTAAGTCTTATTTATGCCTACACACTAGTCATGGATTTTTATATTACTATCATACTTTCTTTCTGTGACCAAGCAGTATTAGACTGGGAATATAATAAATATAACTATTTATTGTCTTCCTTATAGCAGTGATGTTAAATTTAATTTTGAATGTACTAAAATTTAAGAGGATTAGATTATTAATTTTTGCTACATCTTTTCAAACAATAGCAAGGAGATAATATATTTAGGGCTATGGAAAGATCCTTTAGGGGTGGGGTCATAGTTGTGTATTCTAGATACACTTCATATTGGGTTGGTCAGAACTAATGACTGATAACTAATAGATAGAAATTGTGATTATCATGTAGCCAAGGACATGGCAAATAAATTAAATAACCTCATTAAGTAATGTTTCCTCAAAGTTTGCTTAAATGAAATGTATTCATATGAACAAATCTTCTCATGATTGACTTTGTTAAAAAATATACACACACACACGTATTTATTTTGTGTGTGGGGTGTGAATTTTAGGATTAGAGAAAGAGATGATTGATAGAGTTGGTTTGTAGCCCTGTTATCATTTCTAGAGCAATTTCTCTCATTCTAAACTGTTGACATTTGGGGCCAGATAAATCTTTTTTGTGAGGGCTACCCTCCATGTTGTAGAATGTTTAACAGCATCCTTTGCCTCTACCCTCTAGATACCAATAATATCCCCATAGTCCTGACAACCACAAATCTCTCCAAGCATTGCCAAATGTCTGTGGGGAACAGACATTTGTTGTTCATTTGTTGTTCATATCCCTGGCTGAGAAACATTGCTCTATAGGTATTTCTAGGGTGTGGTTCTAGCCACAGTTGTCTGCAGTTTGCAGGAGGCTGCTGCTACTTTCTCCCTTTTGTCTCTAATCAAGACATCATTGGGTTCTTGGAGCAACTAATCTGTCCTCAGCTCCCTCTTCTGCCCCAGACCATAACAATCCCATGGAATATTTCAGATGCATGTTAACAAAGAAGCACATTATCTATAAAAAGTGTCGGTAGCCGGGCATGGTGGCGCACGCCTGTAATCCCAGCGACTGGGGAGAGGCCAAGGCAAGAGGATCGCAAGTTCAAAGCCAGCCTCAGCAACTTAGCGAAGTGCTAAGCAACTCAGTGAGGCCCTGTCTCTAAATCAAATACAAAATAGTACTGGGGATGTGACTTAAGTGGCCGAGTGCCCCTGAGTTCAATCCACAGTTCCAAAAAAAAAAAAAAAAGTGTCAGTAAAAAAAGCTCCCAAAGACTTGAGACATCCTTCTCAGGTGTGTGACCACACTGGCAGAAGTATTGTGAGTGGATACCTCAGGACTATTTGGTATGGAGTCTTTTAACTTTCTGTGTGTGTCTTTTTCTTTCCTTTAGGGCTTTACTGTGGTTGTGAGCTCAGTTCCAAATCAGAACTTAGAAATACAACCCTATGACCTCAGCATTGACATTTATAGCCGGTACATCTATTGGACTTGTGAGGCTACCAATGTCATTAATGTGACAAGATTAGATGGAAGATCAATTGGAGTAGTGCTGAAAGGCGAGCAAGACAGACCTCGAGCCATCGTGGTAAACCCAGAAAAAGGGTATGTTACTAAAAGGGCATTCAGCCATCTTTACATCTAAAACCCTTCTCAATCTTCCTTTTCAGCTCTTTATTTATCTTTACATATTCTGTACTCCCATGAGCAGCTCATTATTCTCTATCCACTTGCCCATGCATCTTATTATAGCTTTCTTCTATTTTCTTTGATTCCACTTCCTAGAATTTATTTTCTTGGTTTAATTCTAAATTTCACCCTTACCTTCAGGACCATTGCAGCTGCTGTTTCCTTCACAAAGTTTTCCTTGGTCTTCCCATCCCCAGCCAGATATGATTCTCCCCTCTCCTAGGTACCCAGTGCTGTGTATCTGTTACTCTCTATTCATATTTACTCCTTTTCAGTTTGTCTTATACTTAACTATTTTTCAGTTGTATATTTCCTACTATACCTTAGACTCCTTTATGACAAGAATTAATGGGTTTTTTCATTTAATACAGAGAGTTTTGCATTTAATAAATATTCAGTACTCATCAGGGAAAGTAGCTTATTCTAAAAAATGACAGGAAAGATATGAAACTTATAAGGTAAATATAAGAAATGATTCATATATAACTTGTTTTTAGTTTTTAACAAAAAAGGAATTTAAAATTTTGTATCTAGTTCTCTCTGGCAACTGATTTTTAGTTTATTGTATTATTCTGAAAACATTGGCATGCCTGTGTATCTAAAACTCAAATTAATCTATGGAAGTTAATTCCCTTTGAATTTCTGTGTGCTCTTTGTTACTTCTATGCAAGTAGTAGAAGTATACCATGGTCTTCTTTAATATTAAATTTTTAGGTAGGAGGGAGAAATGGGGAAAGGTAAATCAGGGAGTACTAAGCTATAGTTAGATCGGAATAAAAAGTTTTGATGCTGTTGCACAGTGGGGTGACTATACGTAGCAGTTGTGTATTATATATCTCAAAAAGCTAGGAAAAAGGATTTTGAATGATAAATGCTTGAGATAGTTACCCATGTATACATGTATTAAAATATGTTACTCCATTCATATGTAGTTTTTATCAGCTTAAAAATAAAACAGATTTAAAGACATTTACAAGTAAGATTTTAAAATATTATTTTACCTTCATTTCTTTTTTCTTTTCTTCCTTTCTTTCTTTCTTTTTTTTTTTTTTTGATGGGAATCACACCCAAGGGCTTTGTGCATATTAGGCAAGCACTCCACCACTGAGCTACATCCCCAGCCCCTATCTATTTGTCTTAATCATTAAGCCTATTCTTATTTTAACATGGTTTCTTACTTTGATAACTTCTTATTTTCTTCTAATTACTCTTCAGGTATATGTACTTCACCAATCTTCAGGAAAGATCTCCTAAAATTGAACGGGCTGCTTTGGATGGAACAGAGCGGGAGGTCCTCTTTTTCAGTGGCTTAAGTAAACCAATTGCCTTAGCTCTTGATAGCAGGTTGGGCAAGCTCTTTTGGGCTGATTCAGATCTCCGGCGAATTGAAAGCAGCGATCTCTCAGGTACCCAAGAAGTGTTTTTCTGTATTTCGATTTGAGTTTTTAAGATGATTTAATAGCATTTGTATTTTTCTTGCCTTGTATTTCCATATAGATTTATTTAGTTTTATTTTCTATAGTATACATCAAGTTGATTGGGTAAGAGCTTTTTCTTTAACCATCATCATGTACTCTATTATCTAATTATTTGCCAGTTTTCTTGATATGGTCTTGGTATATTTCTAATGTATTTTTTTTCTTAGCTTTTCTTCTGGTTTATGTTCTTATCATCTGATTGGTGGTCTCTGTGCTGGTTTTTCTTTATAGAAGTGTACATATGTAACTTTCATGAACATAATTTTATATATACAAACTTAATTATCTGAAACATGTTTTTTTGTTTTGAGTGGTACTAGGGATTGAACCAAGGCCTCACTCATGCTAGGCAAGTGCTCTACCACTGAGCTACATCCCCAGTCCTTTTCATTTTGTTTTGAGACGGGGTCTCAGTTATTCAGGCTGGGGTTGAACTGGTTTTTTCCTGCTTCTGCCTCCTGAGTAGCAGAAATTATAGGTGTGCACAATTGCTCCCAGCCTGAAGTGTGATTACTAATGTCACCACTTTAAAAATCTTCAGGCCAGTCTCATAACCTGAAGAAGGGTCTAGATATACATTAATTTGCTCTTTATTGATATTTGCCTTTCACAAACTTACCTTGACCTTTATATTCCTCATATTTTAACCAAATTCAATCATTCTTTGTTCTTAAGCTACTTCCTCATTTCTCTGTAGTCCTCTATGATCGTATTCTACTTCATCTACCCTAATTTCTCATACCTAAACATTCCGTGCAGCCTTACTAGTGATTAGGGAAGTTAAATTAAAATAATACACTGTGTCTATCAGAGTGATGAAAATATGTTAAGTTGATTATAGTTAACACTGGCCAGAATGATAGAAAGTGACATTCTCATATGGTTTGATGAAAATGGGAATAGAAAGAGTCTTATGGAGGGTAATTTGTCAGTAATTATCAGCATTTAAAACAGGCATTCCCTTTGATTTGGCAGTTTCCCTTTTAAATGGCTGTCTTAGAGAAATATAAACCCAGGGGTATAGAGATATTCATGAATACTATTTTTAATTATTTTTCATGGAAGAACATTCTACTACATTAGTGTATAGGATTTTATGTGTCCTTTGAAAGAGTAAGGTAGATATGTGTGCACTGATGTAGAAGGATGACTTTAAAACAAATTAACCATGTTTATTAAGATCCAATTTTGCTTAAAATTTAAAACTATATAGTATATTTGCACGTACCCCCCTGCCACACACACACAAGTGTATATACCATTAAGGAAAAAAGCATGTTCACTTTTTTTAAAAAATTTTTTTGTAGTTGTAAATGGACAGGATGCTTATTTTTATATGGTGCTTTGTTTATTTTTATGTGGTGCTAAGGATCAAACCCAATGCCTCACACATGCTAGGCAAGTGCTCTGCCACTGAGCTACAACCCCAACCCTGTATGTTCACTTTGAAATATGTAAACAAATATGCCTTGAGAAAGGTCTGGAATTTTAGCATACTAAGATGTTAAGAATATTATTTAAAATTTTATATTTCTGAATACATTTGTGATTTAAAAAAATTAAAAAAACAATTTTGGCCAGATATATTGGCACATGCCTGTTAATCTCAGCAGCTCAGGAGGCAGCGGCAGGAGGATTACAAGTTCAAAACCAGCTTCAGCAACTTTAGCAAGGCCCTAAGCAAATTAGTGATGCTCTGTCTCAAAGTAAAAAAAAATTTTTAAAAAGGGCTGGGGGATGTGGCTCAATGGATAAGCACCCCTGGTTCAATCCCTGGTATCCAAAAATAAGTAAATTAATTAAATTTAAAACAATTCTGTCTTTTCTTCAGGTTCTAGAATTCCCCTTTGCTTTCTCTGATTGTGAATAGTCATATACACAGTTAAAAGTATATTCACATGTCTGGCATGTTCTGATTTCCTATCTCTCTTATATCACCTCTGTTTTATATAATAATTGTTTATGTCCTTTTGTCAGCTCTTTTATTGTTATTAAAGATGGGTTCCCGCCCCCTTGCCTTTTCTCTTTTTCTTCTTTTGTGGTGTTTGGTTTTTGTTATTAAAGTAACACATGTTCATTAAAGAAAGTTTGGGAAATGACTTCAGATAATCAAGAGATCATCTGACTGTTACTTTTAACTTCTGTGGGTTAACTTCCATTTTCTTTCATTGTTTTTTCCCACATTTTTTATTGGTGCCTTAGAATTGTACATAATGATGGGATTTTCTCACAATATAGCAATATAATTTGGCTAATATCACTCCCCAGCAATTCCCCTCATCCTCCCCGCTTTCTACCCCTTCTGTTCACCTTCCTCTCTGCCCCAGAGGTAACTTTTGATGTTTTTCTTTGCCATTCATGTTTTGAAGTGTTTGTGTTTATTTTACCATATATATACACACACACACACACATTTATGTATCTTTTCACTTTGTAATATAAATAGTCCCATCATGTATTCTTTTATAGATTGCTTTTTCAGGAAAATTATGTTTTTTGGGGGCTTTTTTGTGGTGCTGGGGATTGAACCCAGGGCCTTGCCCATGTGAGGCAGGCACTCTACCAACTGGGCTATATCCCCAGCCCAAAAATTATGGCTTTGAGATGATCCTTGTTGATCCAAGTCTGTTGTTTATTTTCAATGCCAAACAGCATTTTATTGTATGACTATTCTGTTGTCTATTTAGCTATATAAACTATCTAAAAAATTTCTAAATTTTTTTGCCATGAGTACAGTGCTGTAGGGACTGGGGATGTAGCTCATAGATAAGGTGTTTGCCTAGTGTGGTTGAGACTGAGTTCAGTCCCCAGCACCAAAGAAAGGAAAAACAAAACAGTGCTATAGTCAATGTCCTTGTCCACACATTTAAACATTTCTCCAAGACCTAATATTATTAGTGGAATTTCTAAAATATTATATGGACATGTAAGTGTATGTATGTATGTATGTCTATTATACAGGTATAGATTACTCTCCAGTGTGATTATATCAATTTGAAGTTCGTATCAGCAATATATGAGAGTTACCACTCCAGAATCTGGTTATTGTCAGACTTAAAGATTTTTCCCAATTCAGTAAGTTTAAAAGATATATTGCATTAATAAAAATTCTCATTACCCTGTTTCTAGCAAGGTTTAACAAAATATCATGTTTTTATTGGTAATTCACATTTCTTTTGTGAATTGCTATTCACAGCCTCTGCTTCTTTTAATTTTCTTTTCTGTTTTTTGAGACAGAGTCTCACAAAGTTTCCCTGGCTGGCCTTGAACTTGCGATCCTCTTACTTCAGCCTCCAGAATAGCTGGTATTACAGGCGTGTGCCACTCTGCCCAGCTTCCATTTTTCTATTTTGGATTTCTAGAATTCTTCATGTATTCAGATTTTTAATTCATTATTTAGTTATATATGTATTAGAGGAGAATTAGCATGTTTAAGAAATTTAGTCTTTCTTTCTGTAACCATGAATATCCTTCCTTTATTTTGATCTTGTTTAATAGTTTTTAGTACGTCTTCATAGTTTTTTCTATAGTGATCTTGTACTTTATTTGCAGATGTATAAAAGCTTTCTTACAAGGAATCGAGGTTTTTTTTTTTTTTTTCCAATCTGTGTGGCAAATTGATTTTTCAACAATTGACTAAATGATCCATCTTTTCGGTTCTGTTCTGATACACAACTTTTATTATATATAAGACTCTTACACGTACTCTTGTCTTACTTTTTTAGTTCTATTATATGAATGTATTCTCTTGCATAGATCTACAATCTTTCCTGCTTCTCCTTGGAAGATGTGTTCCATGATCCCCAGTGGATGCCTGAAACTATGGATAGTACCAGACCCCATATATGCTATTTTATTTCCTATATGCCCTGCAGCATATCCACATAGTACCAGAGTTCTCTTTCTTTCCATGTTTTATGCCCTGGTACCTCCTTTATATCTTGTACCTTGGGGCCACTGTCAAGCAAAAGAAATGTTTCTTGAACATAAGCACTGTGATACTGTGATAGTTTTATATAACAGAGATGACTACCAAGTGATTAATGGTAGGTAGCTTATATGATGGTGCTGAACTTTCTTGGCTATATTTTTTTCTTCTATTATACAGCTCTTTTTCTTCTACTTCCTTGGAGAGCTTTTTAAATTTGTCATCTAGCTTTCTTATTGAAAATTTTTTTTTAAATTTTCCAATGTCATGTTTTTAATTTGCAAAGGCCGTTTTGTTTGTTCTGGTTTTTCCTCTGAATGCTCAGCCCTCAAAGCATCCTGTTCTGTAGGGTTTTAAGGCTAATTTATTTGTTTTCTTCTGCTTTTGTCTTTTTCTCTTATTTCAGTTTTAAAAATTAGTTTCAATTTTATTTTTTATATATATTTTTTAGTTGTCAATGGACCTTTATTTTATTTTCATGTGGTGCTGAGGATTGAATCCAGTGCCTCACACGTGCTAGGCAAGCACTCTACCACTGAGCTACAACCCCAAGTTTCAGTTTTAATACAGACTCTTTAAATATTTGGTGATCCTTAGTTGTCTGTTTATATATAATATTAGGCACTAAAAATGCTGACTTAGGCTTGCAGCTGCTTTGATTATAATGGCTTTTTTCCTAGAGACCTAGAGTTCTAATGGGACTTACAGGTAAAACTAAAGTTCTTTCCTCTTGTGTATTTCAGGATTTTTTTAGTTTGTTCAATTGTTTTTTAAGTTTTTCCTGTAGAAAAATCTTCCAGTCCCTTGTATCAGGATAGAAGTGGGCTGCCTAGGCTGGGCACAGGATGTGACTAGGATGTGCCTAGATATGGCTTAATGGTTAAGTGCCTCTGGCGTCAATCCCTGATAACAAAACAAACAAACAAACAAAAAAAAAAAACCACAAAAAAGTGGTGGGCTACCTAGTGTTCTTAAAAGATGTTGGGGACAGTATTATCATTAGAAAGATTTTTAAGTAATTCCCTCGTGATAATCCATTTATGGTGCTAACTTTTTGTCTTTGCCTGGTATATTAAAGTCTGGTTATTTTCAGTCTTTTGCCAGACTAAGGGAGGAGTTCCTGGAGGTATTTAACTTGAACATACTTTTAGTTAATACTCTCTTTCTAGCCCCAGCCATATAAAAACTCCCTTTGCTGTACTCTAAAATACCTTGTGCTTCCAGATCCTCAGGATGGGTTTATGTGTTAATTTTTTGTTGCCCATCACCACCAGTTTAGTATTAGGAGAGAGCATAAGTAACCTTGTTCTTAATCTGCCATGGGTATGAATGTTGACTTAGGTAATGCCTTCCTGTCTGGTTTCCCCACTTTTCTCCATTTATTAAAACGTAGCATTATTTTTGCCTCTTTCCTGGAACTTTTCTTATTATTCTTAAAATATAAGCTAATGTCTTTCTTTAACTGAACTCATTAATTAGAACCATGAAAACTTTCCATATATATCCAAAGGACTATTATGAAGAAAAGGAAAGGGATTATATATATATATATATAATAATATATATATATAATTTTTTTTTTCTTTTTTTGAGTGAGGGAGAAGCTTTGAATAAAGGAATGGGATGTGTGGACTCAGATGTCAGCCTCCTCTGTGAAAGAACCATCACACTGTCAAACAGTAAAACAAGTTGCCTCTTCAGAGTCTGAATAGCTCTCTGTTTGGGATGTTATAGGAATAATTCTTGTCTTGGGGTGAGGCTTGACCTAGTGAGTCAGTCTTCTTTCTGTGTTCTGAGAAGCCATGTGGGATGAGGACAGAGTTGTACTTCATAGATGTTCTCCCCAAGTAGGGGGTGCCAAGCATAAAACTCTAGGCTCACTACCACTGCTTTATTTAAAGAAGTGTGATTTTTTTTCTGTTTTGTATTGGAGTTTCCATAAAATTAAGTTTGAAAACTGGACTCTACTGAAATAAAAAATGAAATAAGCTGCTTGATTCGTTTCTACATTTGTATAAAGTAGATGATTTACTGTCTATTGGGCACTCTCTGTTTTTTTCCTTCCTTTATTGTGGTACTTGGTGATGAACCCAGGGCTGCTCCACCTCTGAGCTATATCCCTACCCCTTTTTATTTTTTAATTTGAGACAGGGTCTCACTAAGTTCACCTGGCTGGCATTAAACTTGTGATCCTTCTGCCTCAGCCTCCTAAGTAGCTGCGATTACAGGTGTGTGTCCCTGTACCCAGCTACTATTTATTCTTGATAGCATATTAATGATTCATTACCTGTTTTCTGATGTGTATATATTCTCAGCATGGTTTTTAAGCTTTGTGGTAAAGATCTCATACTTTCCTTTCCCATACTTTTAGAGTCTAACTGATATTCATTAAATAATGGTTGAAAGGATGATCTGACCAAATTAATCATGGCTGTTGAATGTTCTCCTTTTCCAAGGTGCCAACAGGATAGTGTTAGAAGACTCCAATATCTTGCAGCCTGTGGGACTAACTGTGTTTGAAAACTGGCTCTATTGGATTGATAAGCAGCAGCAAATGATTGAAAAAATTGACATGACAGGTCGAGAGGGCAGAACCAAAGTCCAGGCTCGAATTGCCCAGCTTAGTGACATTCATGCAGTAAAGGAGCTGAACCTTCAGGAATACAGTAAGTGCTGATGGACCAAGGTTAATTGGAGGACTTGTGTTGTAAGAAACTATGATATACTTCTGTGTCTTCTTGGTCTCTTTTTTTCTTCAAGATTTTCATGTACTTTTAGTTTTGCCATTAAAAAAAAATTCTTCATACTTTTAAAGCTTTATGTCAAACTCATCTGGAATCTTTTCCAAGTTGATAATTTCCTTGTAATGCAGAATGGGAGAAAGTCGTGTTTTTGCTCATTTAAAAAAATTTGTGCTAAGGTTATAGCTCGGTGTACACTTGCCTAGTATGCACGAAGTCCCAGGTTCTGTCCTCCACAGCACATACACATACACACACACACATACACAAACACACACACACACACAGTATTAATTCTGCTAATCATGCCTTTTCTTTATCTCCTTCAGTCACTTTGAGATACTAGTAGTATTAACTTTTATTTCTCTTTCTCCCTCCTTACCCTTATAATTTGAACAAAGGCAAAAATTATATTTTATGTAAAGGTTAATATGCTTATTGTGGATTAACCAAATTCTTAAGCAAAATAAACTACAATTAGTGTATAAACATAGAGAAGACTTCAGTCAGTAAGTTCTTATTTATTTTTTCCCTCTTAGATAATTTTTAAATTCCCAACTTAGAAAAATACTATGATTTTTAAATTTTATTGAAAACTTTGGAAAATGACTGTCTTGGTTTAATTTCTTTTTAATTCATGTGTATAAGCAAAAGTGCCCTCATAGCAGTCACTATTATAGGTTTTACATTATGATAATGCTAAAGTTTAGTGGAAAACTGGAGAGAGAACCATTATAACTCCTTACCTTCTCAGCTCAGTGCTTTCTAGTAGAATTGGAGCTTGAAAAGAAAATGAGGAAATGAGAAAGCCATTCCTTACTCATTATGTTGCCACCATTCATGAATTTAGATGTAATATTAAAGGTATTTGAGAATTAGAAAGTTGGAATTTTTGTCATTTTATGTTGTAACTTGGACTAGGCATTTAATAGAAATAAGGTAATAATGACAATACCTGTGTCATTCAGTTGATAAATGAATATTTGTTTTTGCAGAAAATCTCAATGGATTTTTTTGTTTTGTTTTGTTTTGTTTTATTTAGAATTTCAGCAGAGTATCTTCTTTATTTTTATCTTTTGGAAAACATGTTTTAAAGTTTCTAATAACATAAGAGAATGATATTTTTGTTAATCAAAAGTTTCATGGAATTAAAGGTTGAGAGACATTGCTGTATGTATTATATTTTCTAATATAAGACATGATGTCTGTTTTGGACAACCTCTTTTGTAGACGGCTGATTTTCTCAATCTCATCAACACAAACTGAAGTATAACATGTTATTGTAGATGAGAGTCCAGTAATAAATGATGGTACATTAGATGCTGTTTTGGGGTTTGTGTGTGTGTGTGTGTGTGTGTGATGACAAAGGTCAAGTTGCTTGTAACACAAGCTAAATAGAAAATTCAGAGCAATAATTTTTTAAAATACAATTTGTAAAACATATTTTAAAATGTTTTGCCTAATGTTTGTTTCTCTAACTTTGCCCAAATGTGTGGAAATTAGACATTTGTGATATTGCAAGGTACCCTTTGAAATTGACCAAGCAATAATTTTGTAAGTCCAAGCTGATTTTACATTTGGGTTTCATGTAGCTCATAAATAACCAATTTTTATAATTATCCTTTTTTCCAGGGCAGCACCCTTGTGCCCAGGATAATGGTGGCTGTTCCCATATTTGTCTTGTAAAAGGAGATGGTACTACAAGGTGTTCTTGCCCCATGCACTTGGTTCTGCTTCAAGATGAGCTATCTTGTGGAGGTAAATACATCATAATTTTCTTGTGGAAGTCTAAATGCCACTATATTTCATACCTTGGTTTTAGCCTTCTATGATTAGGCAGTGAGATTGCCTTTTCTCCTAATTTAATTGGTTACTTGTGTTCCATTCGTCTGCACTATACTGTTTTTGAGTTTTCTCTCTCCTCATTCCTCATCCTCCCATTCCCCCCTCCCCTTATCTCCTGAAAACTACCATTTTAATCTTTGTTTCTGAGTTTGACTTTTACACTCCACATATAAGTGAAATCATGTGTATATTTGTCTTTCTGTGCCTTGCTTATTTCATTTAACATTATGATCTCTAGGTTTATTTGTTTGTTGCAAATTGTTTGTTGTTTCCTTCTTTCTTAAGGCTGAATAGTATTTCATTGTATATGTATTTGCCACATTTTCAGTCTGTGAATGAGTATATTTCCTAATGATATAGTAGCTTCCCTACCCTCCACAGAGGGTAAAAAGATAAACTAATATCACCTCTTGTAATCTATATCCACTGAATTCTGGATTCTGTCAGTTTATATATCATTGTTAGGATACATATGATGAAGAGAATGTTCTTTTGTTCTATCCATCAGTAGTGTCCTGTTGTTTTCTTATTTACCTAGCTAATAAAATAAGAAATAATAATTACAATCATTTTTTAAAACTATCAAGAGTATAGTGATTATATTGTGAAATTTGATTACGTACATGGCTTAACAGATTGGTACATTTCTTCATTAAATCATAACATGGCAATATCAAGCACCATAATAATATTCTTACCCTTCATTCAGAAATCTTCCTGATGGGGATAATTCTGAGTTAATTCAACTAAAGGAAAAAAGACTGTGTCATGCTGTTATTTATAATGATAGAAATTTTAAGCAATCTTGATTTCTGTTGGTTGGGAAATTATTCAATAAAGTAACGAGTTCATACAGCTACTAAATCTATGTCATGAAGCTGATGCAAAAATGTATTTGGCTCAAGTGGAGGAAAGACTTATTAAAATGTTGTAGATCAGCAGTAGAGCGTTTGCCTAGGATGTGTGAAGCCCTGGGTTCCATCCATAGTACCTTGAGAGAGAGAGAGTTTTCTTCTATGATAACAGTTACATAAAATACATACATCTATAAGCCAAGATTTAAAGCTGACATACTTTCAAAAGTATAAAAATTGTTGACAAAATGGGATTACAAGTAAATTTTATTTTTCTAACTTGTTTTAATTCTTTGGCAAAGGCTTTTTTTTTTTGAACCGGGGATTGAACTCAGGGACACTTGGCCACTGAGCCACATCCCCAGTCCTGTTTTGTATTTTATTTAGAGACAGGGTCTCACTGAGTTGCTTAGGGCTAAGTTGCTGAGGCTGGCTTTGAACTCGCGATCCTCCTGACTCAGCCTCATGCGCCACCGCGCCCGGCCGGAGCTCTTGTTTTTACTGGATATATATATATATTCTCCACTAGAATGGAATAACATAGAAAAGTCCTGTATTCTTATAGCATTTACATTTGACAAAACATTACAAAAAATAATCACTAAGAGCTAGGCACAGTGGTGCATACCTATAATCCCAGTGGTTCATGAGGCTGAGGCAGGAGTATCACAAGTTCAAAGCCAACCTCAACAAGACCTGTTTCAAAATAAAAATGGCTGGGGATGTTGCTCAGTGGTTTAGTGCCCCTGGGTTCAAAATAAAATCCTGGTACCATAATAAAAGAATCACAAATGACTTGATGTCTCCTGAAGGTATTTGTCAAAAATGTTAATCTGCATGGAGACAGAAAGACTGTACCTGTGACAATACCTATGTTAAAATATTTACATATTTCGTTATGAAAAAAATTGACTATAATCTATCTTTAGTAGAGTTTGCTGTGACTAATCAGGGATTTATTAGCCACAAAAATGCAACTCTGAAAAAAACTGGAGGAAATGTTACAAGAAAAAAATAAACAGGTTATAGTAAAAAAGATAAATTCTTCAGAAAGATTTCAAGTATCTGATCTTGGAAATGTGACTGAGAAAGATTAAAACTGCCAATACATGTCACAAACAATTATTCATTTAGTGTAATTTTTTTATAATCAGTCAATGTAAGAAAGTTTTTCTTTTAATGTACATAGATATGTTTTCCTTATTTTTACAAAGCATTTTATTCTTTTACAGTTTGGAATAGAAATGTCACAGGTACATCAGTAAATGAAAATGAGTTCATAAATAATTATAAAACGTAATACTAAGTGTGATGGTTATTTTTATGTGTCAACATGGTCAGACCATGGTGCCTAGATAGTGGTCAACATTCTGAATATTTCTGTGAGGGCATGTTTGAATGAGATAAACATTTAAATTCCTGGATTTTAAGTCAGTTACCCTCCACAACAGGGGTTAGCCGTACTTAATCAGTTGAATAGATTAAAAGGCCTGAATAGATTAAAAGGCTGGCCTCACCCAAGGAAAAAAAAAATTCTGCCAGTCTGCATTCAGAGTTCATTCACAGCAACAGCTCATTTTGTTCACCAGCACACTGCCTTTGGACTCAATTGGAGCTCTTTTCCTGAGTTTCCCCCACTAGATTCTGGACTCCCTAAGCCTCCATAATACTGTGGTAATTCCTTAAAGTAATCTATTCATCTGTCTGTATGGACACATAAATATCTCCTATTTTTTTTCTTTTTTCTTTGTTCTTTTTAGTTATACATGACAGTAAAATGTATTTTGACATACATACATGGAATATAACTTCCCATTTTTGTGGTTGTACTTGATGTGGAGTTGTGCTGGTTGTGTATTCACACATGAACATAGGAAAGTTACGTCCAATTCTTTCTACTGTCTTTCCTATTCCCATTCCCCCTTCCTTTCATTCCTCTTTGTCTAACCCAGTGAACTTCAACACCCCCTCCACACACACACTTAACTGTGAGTCAGCAGCTGCATATCAGAGAGAACATTTGGCCTTTGGATTTTTGGGATTGGTGTATTTCTAATAGACTCCAGTACCATCCATTTACTGGCAAATGCCATAATTTCATTCTTTTTTATGGCTGAGTAACATTCCATTGTGTACAAGTTCCACATTTTCTTTATCCATTCATCTATTGAAGGGCACCTGGGTTGATTCCTTTTGGTTTTCTTTTTGTGGGGAACTCTGACTGATTACTGAGAATTAGGTATAGGAATTTATCATAATTTCCTCAGAAACTCTTAATATTTGAGCAAGCAGGCAAGACAAGTGTATATTGTAGAGCTTCAGGCTTTTACTCTCTCTGTCTTGCATTGTACAGCAGCATGCCCAAGAGAAAGAAGTCTGTCAAGGGAGCTTCCTAGGTCCTGGGTCCTTAGGGTTGGGTTTTAGAGGCTTGACTGTTCTTTACCTCCAGGCTTCATTGGTTTCAGAAGTTCAGCCCCTGTTGGCAGAGTCCACTGCTGTGGGCCTTATTTGAGGCAGAACATCATGGCCAAAGGGCATGGTGGAGGAAAGCTACTCAGTTTATGGTGATTGGGAAGCAGAGAGCTCAGTTTTTTAAGATATAAGTAATGTGTATATTGATTAGCAGCCACAGGTAGTTGGCTTCAACTGTAAGGATTTAAAGAACTACAGGATAGAGTGTAATCAAGCCAAAGTGTAATCAAGCTGGGCGCAGTGGCACACGCCTGTAATCCCAGTGACTTGGGAGGCTGAGGCAAGAGAATCACAAGTCTGAGGTCAACCTGAGCAAGATCTTAAGCAATTGAGTGAGACCCTGTCTCAAAATAAAAAACATAAAAAGGACTGGGGATGTAGCTCAGTAGTAAAGTGTCTCTGGGTTCAATCCCCATTCTAAGGGGGAGTGGGGGAGTAATCAAAGGACCACCCATGTATGTAAAGGTTAAGCTCTTCTATTTGGGGGGAGGTAAAAAAAAAAAGCAAATATTGCACAATAATGTCAATATGTTTAATGCCACTGAACTATATATTTTGAAATGGTTAAGTTGGTAACTTTTATGTCATGTATGTTTTACTGCTACAACACCAACAAAATCATGTCTTTCCATATCAGAGTACCTGTTATTTTAAAAGTCAAATCCCAGAAAAATTTCCTTTGTTAGTAACATAGATAAAACTGAATCAAGGATCTCATCTTCCAGTTAGAAAAGGGCCTTTGTTTTCATTGTTCATTTAGTGATTGTTTTTAGTGTGTATAATAAATTTAATAATTAATAAGTTTTGGAGAAGTGTGCAACTATAATACCAACACCCACATCAAGATATAGAATTTTGCCATTGAGAAAAGTACTCTCAAGCTAGGGCTGTATCTCTTAGCAGAGCCCTTGCCGAGCATGGGAACATGCCATACCTTCATGTCCCTTGCTGGTAACTTCTCCTCTTCCAAAAGTAACCACTGTTGTGATTTTTAGCTCTGAAGACTAGTTTTGTCTTTTCTTGAGCTTTATATCAGTGGAATCATTACTGTAATTTTTTTGTGTCTGGGTTTCCTGCATAATATATTTTAGGAGTACATGAAATTTGAATACAGTAGAGTGTATTGGTAGTTTATCTTTTATATTGCTGTATTGTAGTTCATTATGTATCAGCACAATTTTATTACTCTCCTGGGAGACATTTAAATTGTTTTCAATTTTTGGTTATTTAGACTAAAACTGCAATAAAGATTTGTGTGCAAGTATTTTTTTATTTAGTATTGATTTTACAGTGGAGATAAATGTAAAATCCAAGTTCCTCTACTTCACTTTTAAGACATCATTTCATTTGAACCTGTCATAACCTCTCCACTTTGTTTTGTATTTCTTCCCAACTTGCTCACTGTTCACTATTTTTGTTTGTTTTGAGGTTGATGACCACTGTGTTCTGTTTTGATTTGCTTCTCTGACTTTTCTTCTGGTATTTTAGGGATGAGACTATGTCTCTTCTTGCAAGCCTGTCTTAAACCTTACTCATTTTCCAAGGTGCATGTGGTCTCCTGGTAATCTAAAAACCTTGCTAACTGTTGTTCTCTTCCCTTTTCCTGAATTACAGCACTTGTGATCACAGTTTTCATGATGTACACTTCAGAGGAATTCTATCAGTTTTATGTTTATTAGTCCCTATCTAAAACCAAATTCAAAGTTTTTAAGAACATGGATCTTATTTTGTGTATTTTTAATTTACCATATGATTTACTACAGTTGCTGAATACATAATAAGCTCTTAGAAAAGAATCCTTCAAATTCTCCAGGCAAAATGTTCCCCTATAATCTGTAATATTCTGTTTTAAAGATCCAGGGTTTTTTGATCCATGGTCATATAGTAAAATCGTGTGTTCCCTAGAGAAATTAACAGATAAGTTTTAAAGAAATTGTGTTCTAGTAGTAGAGGCAGTATGCTCGGAGTAAGGACATAGCCCTTCTAATATATTTTTTTAATCATTCACTATTTTATAAGAAACTCTGTGACTTTGGGCAGTCACTTGGCCTCTCTGAGCCTTAGTTTCCTCATTTATAAAAACAAGGAAATTGAGCTTTAACTTTAGTGCTCAAACTATTTGTTCCCAGTAGATTTTTACATTTTAAAAACGGAGGACCCCAGAGAGCTTGTTTTCATATGTTGTATTTATATTTACTGTACCAGAATTTAAAACCAAAACTTTAAAAACTATTAAAAGTAACAATAAACATTTATATGCTTTCATAAATCAAATATAAAAAATCAACTATTTTTAAGGCAAAATAATTTTAGTGAGATTTTACATTCTTTTAAATCTTGAAAGTTGAACTACTGTACATTCATTCTATTGTGATACGTAGTTTTGGTCTAAATATATGAAGAAAATATTGGTCTCACAACAAATACATAGTTGGAAAAATAGAAGAATAGACAGAATAATAGCTTTTTCAAATAATTATATTCATCTGGGACTCTTTACCAAATCTTGACAAGTAATAGCTTCCTTTAGGTTTAATTGCAATGCAGAATTTGAAACCATTATTAATTAACTTTTGGTGGGGGGGCAGTGCTGGGGATTGAACCCAGGGCCCTTGTGCTTAACAGGCAAGCACTCTACAATTAACTTTTAATGATCTGTTATATTAAAATGAACTGATCTGACTGAGTACTGTGACCCAAACCTATAGTCCAAGCTACATAGGAGACTAAGGCAGGAGGACTACTTGAGGAGTTTGGGGCAGCCTAAGCAACATAGCAAGACCCTGACACTTCAAACAAACAAAAAGCACAGATTTTTTGTTCTGAATGGATGTATGGATATTTTTACCCAGGCATGGTTTTATAATCTTAAGCCTTGATCATTTGGACGTATTAGAATTTCATTAAAAACTTCCCAGATCTTCAGATTTTGACCCATTTTATCATATGATTTCAAAAAATAACATTTCTTAGTTGGGTATGGTGGCACATGCCTATAATACCAGCGACTTGAGAGGCTGAGGCAGGAGGATCAAAAGTTCAAGGCCAACCTTAACAATTTTTCAAGACAAATAGATAAACAGAGTATGCATGGATGGACAGATAGATTAATTTTTTAAAAAATGGCTGGGGATAGAGCTCGATTGTAGAGAGCTCCTGGGTTCAGTCCCCAGTAACACACACATGCACACACACGAGTCACATTTGTTAATATTACCATCCGTCTCACCAGAAAAAGATCTTTTAAGTGCTGAGAATCTGTCAAGATAACAGTGTTGAATAGAAGTTTTTCAATCTAATTTATAATTGAAAGCTTTAATGTAATTTGCCACAAATATTATCTATTGCTTTTCCTGAAGAACCAGGCTCACGTGGTTCATTTTTTTTTTAACAAAGTCTTGCCTAATGACCAAGTGTAATTAGCTATAGTTTATCTGTTACTCTTTCAAGTATTCCATTTTTATTTGTGCTTATAATTTGAAAAGGCTTTTCCCCTAGAAACTGTCATGCTTATGTTTGCAACATGAGCTTCTTGGTTATTTCCAGTTCATCAAATGATATTAGAGACATGCACTCAGAAGTTGATTTTACAACAGGAATGGGATCCTAATTAGAATCAGTTATATTCCATGAATGTATAATGTCAAAATACACCATACTGTCATGTGTATCTAAAAAAAAGTATACTGACACTAAAAGATGATTTTAATAAAATTAATATTTTTATTGATTCTTCACAAACTTTTTTTCCCCTGAAGTATTGGGTATCAAACCTAGGAATGTTCTGCCTCTGATCAACATTTGAGTTAGAGTCTCACAGAGTTGCCCGGGTGATCTTGAGTTTAGCAATCTTCCTTTCTCATCTTCCCAGATAACTTGGATTACAGGGGTGCACAACAATGCCCAGCTCATCACAAACATTCTTAAGTGAATCTGGCCTTTTTGTTTGCTTAAACTATGGGTTTGTTGCTGTATAGAGTACAATGACTGCAGTTATAGCTTGGTGCAATTGCCTTGAGTCTGCCGAGCACCAACAGTTTCACCCACCATTCCTTTTGTAGCATCTGTGCAAATGTAGTGAAAAAAGCAAATGACACTTAGAATTGTTGCTAAAATAGTTCTGGCCTAGCATATCCGCCAAAGAGGAGTCAGGGATCCTGAGGAGACTGTGGACCACCTTGGTGAGAACCTTGGAGCTAGAAGACTTATTAGTTCTAGGCTAACTTTGAAATGTTTGGAGGGCTGGGAATATAGGTCAGTAGTAGAGTGCTTGCCTAGTATGCATAATGCCCTGGGTTCAAGTCTAAGCGCCACAAAAAATAGTGAAAAAAAAATTTTTAAAGTTGAAGATTGGTGATTATAGTGATTTTCCTAGGTTATGTTTGAAATGATAAAGTCCTTTGTGTATGTTAATTAATAAATGAACTTCACTTGAGTGTAATGTTTGACCAATACTGTGCTTTTGTCATCCCCCCCCCCCCTTTTTCATTTGAAGAACCTCCAACATGTTCTCCTCAGCAGTTTACTTGTTTCACTGGGGAAATTGATTGTATCCCTGTGGCTTGGCGGTGTGATGGGTTTACTGAATGTGAAGACCACAGTGATGAACTCAACTGTCCTGTATGCTCAGAGTCCCAGTTCCAGTGTGCCAGTGGGCAGTGTATTGATGGTGCCCTCCGATGCAACGGAGATGCAAATTGCCAGGATAAATCAGACGAGAAGAACTGTGAAGGTAATCAGACTTCTTGGAAAATTATTTTTTCATTAAGGTGTTTAAAATTCAGTTTATTAGTTTGGTTCAGTGGTAGATTTGGGGTGTTGCAAGTGCATTCGAACATATCATGAACATAATACCATGTTCTGAATTACTTGAACTCATTTCATATGCATAAGGTTTTACTGATAAGTATGTTTAGTTTTTTCTAACTTAAATGAAATACCTGAGGCTGGGTAATTTTATAAAGAGGTTTATTTAGCTTATAGTTCTGGAGTTTCAAGGGCATGGTGCTGGCATCAGTTGGGCTCTAGTGAAAGCCTTTTGTCAGGTTGCAACACAATGGAGGAGCACTTGTGAGAAAAAAAGATCACATCCCAAGACAGGAAGCCAGAGAAAGGGGAGGGGCCAGATTTGTTCTCATAACAACCCTGTCTGGAGAACTAATACCAGCTACCTTAATATATTCTGAGAACGGGACCCTAATGACATCCTAGTAGACTCCTCAGGTTCTACCACCTTTCCACCTCCCACACTGAAGACCATGCTGCCAACCCATATGTGAACCTTTTGGGGGGACACTCAAACCATATCCAAATCATAAGCTCTGAAAATTGAGAAATGGGACCAAAATATTAGGCCCTCAGTATTTCAAAATAGTCTTTATGAATCCTGATTTTGTAGATTTACTTACTACAATCTAAAATTTTTCTTTCTCCTCTTTCCCTCACTCACCTTACATAGTACAAACAAGTTCTCTAGAATGCTTTAGGGTAAACAAGAAAATTTTATTAGCAAAAGAGGAATTTAATGAACAAAGTAAGAAATTTCCTGTTAGGTTCCTGTTTCTGCCATTCTTTATACCAATGGGAATCCCCAGAATATAATACTTAGAGTGTATCTAAAAGTTTAATGCATTTCATTTGTATTCAGAAAGCACCTTTTAATTCTTGCCAGAATTTGGCTTTACATAATAGTAAAAATAGAAAACTATTTGCATTTTTCCAGTACTTTGTTTAATTGACCAGTTTCGCTGTACCAATGGACAGTGCATTGGAAAGCATAAGAAATGTGATCATAATGTGGATTGCAGTGACAAATCTGATGAACTGGATTGTTGTAAGTAGGAATAAAACCTTATATATAATTTATTCTCAAGGGAGAACTTGAAAATCTTTAAAATACTTCTCCATTTTCTTTATGTGTTCTATTTATTATCAAGATATTCTTATTAAGTAGTAATATTAAGCTTGTTATTTGTGCCAGGGATTTCTTTGTTTTGTTTTTAATAATTTCTTAAAGGTAACAATTTTCTGGGCTGGTGTCAGTGACTCAGTGGTAGAGCACTTGTCTAGCACATGTAAGGCACTGGGTTCGATCCTCAGCACCACATAAAAATAAATAAATAAAGGTATTGTGTCTATCTACAACTAAAAAAAAATAAAGACAGCAGTTTTCTTATGAATAAAAATATTCACAGAAATATTTCATAAAGCACCAGGAATGAATAAACATAATTGTGGCACAAGTAAAAAGTCACAAACATCTCAATTTAGGTAGGATGAAATCAATTAGTGATCTCAACTTAGTTTCTGAACATTATATTACCTGTTTGGGCTTAACTGTTGACCATTGTTTTCTCTAAGTGTTTCCACCAGTTTCTCAATGGCTAGAAGAATTTAAGAGTTTCTTAAAATGCAGCCTGAGGATACTTAAACAAACATATACTTGGAGACTTAGAGACCCATGGCTGAACAGCCTGTAGTTTCTTCAAGATTCATTACTGTTAACCAATGCCATAATATGTGTCTATCTCAAATCAATAAAAGTTCAAGTGGAATATTTACTTAGAATATTTTAGAATCTACTCATTGATGCAACAAGTATTTACTGCCTTGTGCTGAGGGTACATTGTACCTGCGTCAAGGTTCCCAGAGTTGTCTATTGGCAATATTCCATTCACAATGGAGAGTCTCTGAAAATTCGAAGAAAAGAATCTGCATGACTACATAAATTAATAAATATATAAAGGCTATATTAGAGGTGATATTGCAGGTATATTGGAGATTATAGGCAGGGAAGTCTTTTAGGCTGGTTGTTTTCAGACTTCAAGAGGAACATGAAGATAACATAAAAGTCACACAATAGTATTAATCCATATGATATAGACTGCACCCCAATATTTTCTTCCTTCCTTTCTTTCTTTCGGTAAATGCTGGTTGCAACCCACTTAATTGTTTTTATCATCTATTAATGACTTGTAGCCTGTAATTTAAAAGTTCTTAGGAGGCTATTATAGTTCAGACAGAAGATGAAGATCTAAATCAGAAGCAGGAGTGGTGGTAGTTAAAAAAGGAATAGATTTCAGAGTTATTTTAGAAATAGAATAGAAAGGATTTGGTAACCACTTAGATGTAGCTGACAAGTTTAAGATGATCCACCCATACTTTATTGAGTGGAGTCATTAATTAAGATAAATAGTAGTGACTGACAACTGAAGTATCGAACCATATCCTGGATGTAGGTGTAATGTTTGGTTGATGCAATGTGTTTTGTTAATTTGTTTTTGT
This sequence comes from Glaucomys volans, assembly GCA_020662805.1. Classification (NCBI taxonomy): domain Eukaryota; kingdom Metazoa; phylum Chordata; class Mammalia; order Rodentia; family Sciuridae; genus Glaucomys; species Glaucomys volans. Next base: position 77,430 of record JAJEJO010053972.1, read on the forward strand.
TTTTAATTTAGCTTAAATGCCTTTAGGCAGGCATACACTTCACAGCTTGCTACAGGCCCAATCTCTCTTCATTGTCCTGTATTAGACTACTTCTTTTATTTGTGATCTGCTTCACCTCTCAAATGTGGGAGAAACAACAAATGGTAGTACTGATGAATTCATTTTGGGATATGTTGCATTAAAGATAACCTTGGGTTATCCCATTGAAGTTGTTAGAAAATTGTTGATGTATAGGTCTGTGTCTCAGGAGGATTTGGCACTCTTCATTTTATTGATGATAATTAAAGCTGTGGCAGTAGGCAAAGTATCTCAGGAGAGTAGATAGAGGAGGAAAAATTAGTTGATAGATCTCAAGTAAACAGTTGACAGGAGAGAATAAAGAAAAAAAAAGCAGAAAAAGAATAATCAGAAATAATAAAACTGAGAGAAGAGGTGTTTTTGAAAGATATTGATCAGACATTTTTGAGAGAAAAAAAAAAAGAAAAAAAAAAAACATGGTCCAGCAGTACTGAATTGTGTAGAGAGGTCAGTGAGATGAAGATTAAAGAGTATAGCAAATGGGGGAAAATTTGACCTTTGTTACAGCAGTTTTTAGTTCCATGACAGGGGGAGAAGAAGCCTGAGTTCAGTGAATTAAGATGAAGCCCAGAGCCTAGAAATGGGGTGTAGTGGATTTAAACAGTTTTTTCTTGAAACTTGACATTGCAAAGGAATACCAAGGCACTCTAGAAGTGAATAAAAAAGATGGGATGCTGCTTAGCAATTCTGGGCCTCAGATTCCACAGACAAAATTTGTAAGATAGTCCCTGTATATTATATCTTAAGAGTTATCATTTTCACCTCATTTCTTTCATACAGTCTATCAGAGATAAATTTAGCTATGTGTATAAGAAATTCATAGTAAGATAAAGCAGAAGAAAAAACTTTTAAAGGATTTGTAATTGTGAAATAAAAGTTAGAATGGAAGCATTTTCCCTCTAAGTAGAAACCCTTCTAAATTTGATAAGTACATTTGTTCTTTCTGTCTACCTCTGATATTGATTGCCCTCTGCATTTTTTGTTTTTAATGCCCTCTGCTTCTTAAAGCCGCAGGGAAGATGAATACCCTGGACAGAATCCTTCTCTAGTGCTCTAGCCTTTCTCTGTGAATCCTCTAGTAATCAGGTATCAGAGACCTATATTTCTTGCCCCTAGACAAACAGACAGCCTGAGGGTAGCAGCTTATTGGATTTGAGAACCCAGGATTATCTGTAGTTTCTAATTTTCCTTTACATGGCCTAAATGCCATCATTAAAATCTAAACTACAGTATGTGCTCAGAGCTGTTTTTGGCTTCTTCACCATTCTGTCAAACATTTGATGACTTTTCTAGATCCATCCTTTCTGGCATATAATGTTCCCTGAAATTCCAAAATAACTAGATTTTTATGATATACAGAAAGAAGTCATTTTTAATCTGCATATGAATTTAAGGCTTCTTGATGTTTAAATCTATATTTGCCATCTTTGTTTCTGTCAGGTTATAGTTATACTTACCAATCTGTTTTATTTCTGTCTTCACATAATAGTGATTCATTTTGATTCCTAATGATGACATTTAATTCTTATTTCCATGGGGTGTGATATATATGTATTCATAAAAGAAAAATATATGAGTTATATTCATTAATTTTATAGTTTAACATTCTGTTAGTAAACCCTCTTTTTAGTTGCCATTTTGAATATACAGTTATTTTGCTATTAGATAATTATATAGCATTCTCCATTTTAGATCCAACTGAAGAACCAGCACCACAGGCCACTAATACAGTTGGTTCAGTTATTGGAGTAATCGTTACCATTTTTGTGTCTGGAACCATATATTTTATCTGCCAGAGGATGTTGTGTCCGCGTATGAAGGGAGATGGGGAAACTATGCCTACTGACTATGTGGTTCATGGACCAGCTTCTGTTCCTCTTGGTTATGTGCCACACCCAAGTTCTCTGTCGGGATCTCTTCCAGGTGAGTTAAGACTGATCCGTAAGAATCAAGTCTTGGATCCTGGCAAGATTGTTAAGTATTCTGTTATGGAAACAGAATACTGTCTTGGGTCTTTTTCAAACTAGATCCTTTGGGGTTTAAAAAAATTATAAGAACTATGTTCTTGTTTACTTTATGCACCTTCTCTTTTACACAAAAAAAAAACTTTAGATATCATTTGGTAGAAATTTGCAAAGGATATAAGCAAATATACCTGCAAGCTCTAAATCCTCTGACTGAACTCTGGAGGCATGCTTCTTCCTGAAAGCACATCAGCCAGTCCTTTTGTGAAGTTATAAACCACACATTCTTTAGGTTCATAACTACCAGGGAATTCTTTACTATTGAGCTCAGGAATAAAAGGTAGCCCCAAAATAGGTAAACTTCCCTTCAGCAAAGAAACATTCAGAAATAACTGGGTGACAGAAAGGAGTGATACATTGTTTTATGTTTTCTCCTGACTTAAGAGATGACAGGACTAGGGCTGATTTAAGCATAGCCAAGTATCCAAAAGTTCCATGCTTGGGTAGGCCCTATTGCTCAAGGGAAGTATAACTTTCTTTTTGGTGTTTTCTGGTGCCTTCAATGAAAAGAAGCCTTCCTTTTAATGAATATGAAGAAGGAGGTACCTGGCCAAAGACCTCTGAAAATAGGAACCTATTCTGGGTGTAACTATTAAGTAAATAATTGTGGTATTTAAGCTGATTATAATAGTGTTTTCTTGGTACTATACCTATTTAATGTTTGTGAAATTTGGGGGCACTACTTGGAAGAAGTAGAATTTTTTTCTTTAGGGTTAGTAGTTTTGATTCCAGCAATATTTGTATCTGGTAGGTGAAGAAATGTCTTACATGCATTATGTTTATGCCCTAAAAATTAAATTTTTCTCCCTTTTAAAAAAGTCTTATTATTTAACCTACCCTGCTTTACAATCTTCATCCTTCACCATCTTTTCACCTTCAAATCCTGTAGGCAGTTGAAAAACCTCACTTTGAAGGGCTCTGTTTAACTATTGGTGTTTGTAATCCTAGTGTTGAGCAAAATTATTTCATACATTTTAACAGATCTTATCCTGTTTTTCCCCATATTTTTATAGATGCATTATAGTTGTACATATCAATGGGATTTCTTGTTACATATTTGTACATACACATATACATGTTATATACAAATATAACAATACAATTTGGCCAGTATCACTCCCCAGCACTTCCCCCCTCCCTCCCAGCCTTCCACCCCTCATCTTCCATTTTTGTCTCTTTCATGTTAGGAATGTCTCGAGGTAAATCAATGATCAGCTCCCTCAGTATCATGGGGGGAAGCAGTGGACCTCCCTATGATCGAGCCCATGTCACAGGAGCATCATCAAGCAGTTCTTCAAGCACCAAAGGCACTTACTTCCCTGCAGTAAGCAGTCCATCTTGCTTTGTTTTTTCTGAATGCTAAAATAAAAAACAGATTAACCTGTGGGTGCTCAGTGATAGTAATGTAAAAATAGTTGTGGGTTTGTTTTTGGTTTTGGTACCAGGAATTGAACCCAGGCGCACTCAACTACTAAGCCACATCCCCAGCACATTTTATATTTTTTTATAAAATATTTTGAGACAGGGTCTCCCTAAGTTGCTGAGGCTGGCTTTGAACTTGTAATCTTCCTGCCTTATATACCTCCCCCTACCCCACCAGCCATTGGGATTACAGGTGTGTGCCACCTTGTCCAGTTGTAAAAATAGTTTTTTAGTGTAGAATTTAGGTATATAAGTCTCAAAGAAGGATTTACCACACTGTTCCTGCTTATACTCTTTAAATTCACTGACCAGCATATTTGAAAGCACTGAGTATTAATTTTCTATTTCAAGTAAAAATAGAATTTCTACATGATATCTCTTGAGAGAATAAGGGCCTTCATTTCATGACCTCCCAAAAGAGGACGTACACATAGAATTTCTCCTAAATCATTCATTTTTCTCCAAATATTTAAAAAAATTTTTAAAATGTGCCAGGCATGGTGGCCTGTGCCCTCTAATCCTAGTGGGGAGGCTGAGGCAGGAAGATTACAACATTGAGTTGAGTCTGTGCAGATTAGTAAGACCTATCTCAAAGTTAAACAGTAAGGGCTGGGGCTGAGCACGGTGATGCACGCCTGTAATCCCAGCTGCTCAGGAGGCTGAGGCAGGAGGATTGCAAGTTCAAGGCCAGTTTCAGCAACTCAGTGAAGACCCTGTCTTTAAAACAAAGTACAAAATAGGACTGGGGATGTGGCTCAGTGGTCAAGTACTCCTGAGTTCAATCCCCCCCGCACCAGAAAAATAAAAGGGCTGCGGATATAGCTCAGTGGTAGAGCACCCGTGTTTAATCCCTACTATGGCAAAGGGCAGGTGTGTGTGTGTGTGTGTGTGTGTGTGTAAAATTTTTAAAAATCAGAACCTAGCTGTGCTGAAACTTAAGCCAGTGCCTTATAGGTTACAAATTTTATTTTCATTACTTTATACAGTGTAGTGATGATGAAATTGTCTTAGGGAAGGGGAGCCACAATCATAAAGTACTGTTCGAGGTCAGTTTTTTGGAAAAGAATTGTGCAGTGTAATGAAAAAGAATAAGAATGGAAAAGGTGAAAGAAAATCCAAGTCTCTTATCTGGGGTAGGCTATTATTTTAATATTTTAATTATTTTTCTTTTTAGATTTTGAACCCACCACCATCGCCTGCCACAGAGCGATCACATTACACTATGGAATTTGGGTATTCTTCAAACAGCCCTTCCACTCATAGATCATACAGGTATGTACATCCTCCTTTAATGTAAGTTAAAGTACTTATTAGAAGTATTCCAGTTGTGGCTTGATGTAGCCCCAAATGAGCAGTTGGTGGTCACCAGATGAAGAATAGGCATCTTACCCCACTCACAAATGCTTTTCTTTCTGGGCATTTTACATGTTTAAAAGAGTGTCACAGATGCTGGCCTTTAGAGTAAAGTAGAATCCCAGGCTTTGGTAGTGTTCTGAGGAAAGTGTGAATCATTCACCCCCAGAGTGAATGATTTCAAAATAAGTTACCAGTCAGATTAAGTATGATTGATGCTCTTAGGATAAAATATTGGAGTAAGACTGTTCGAAGAGTTGTGTGAGCTCTTAAATAGCAGGGATATTAAGAGCACAGAATTTAAGAAGTGCAAGGTCAGCTCTTGCTTACGTGTGTTATTGTGGTCTGGAGTGAAAGATTTCTCATGTTCTTGTATGCTGTAAATTAAGACTGGCTAAAATAAATGAAGTTTATTACAAGCCACAGCAGGGGAAATTATGCCTTTGTGCTAATTTGTGAGTCTGTAGAGCAAATTGAAGAGGTCAGTTATCAATGAATCTGTCTTATTCTTCCATCTTCCTTGAAAGGCCAGCAGAAAGTCAGCATCTTTTATTCTCTGTTTTGACACTGAATGTCTGTGGGCATCTCCATATGCCCATTATCATTCAGATAATGTGTCCCCTAACATTTCAGTTGAATTGAGTTGCTATAACCTTATACATGGATGAAAATAAATGGAAACTATTAATAGTATTATTTGAATTATATTTCAGTTTATTTAAAGTTGTTTGAGATAGACGTGGATAGACGTGGCTCCAAACTGTTTTTATGGTTTATTATACTGTTGTTTTCTGCCACAAGTTTGTTCTAAAAAGTCAAAACAGAAAAGCAGAAGACTGAAGAACAAAATCTGAAAAATGAAAGGAAAGAACTAAAATTTTATTTTAAAAAATTAATTAATTCAAATTGAATAAAACACTGATGATAGTAAACATAATCGCATCAAAAATAGATATTATTTAACCATTTCCCATATTTCAAGTTAAGCCCCATTTCTGTTTGTTCTGTGTCAAGCCTTTTATCATTTGATGAAATTTTTGTCTCAACCAGAACTTAAAAGAATTTTGAAAAACAGAATTACACTCCGCTTTTTGAATGCTGAGCCAGGACATTTCACCAAGTCTTTGACACCTGATTTGTTGGAACCAAAACAAAAATACAGAAACAAAAGCACTGTGACATACTGTCAACATTGATAGTAGAAGCCTTTGAGAACCTGCTCAGCAGGTCATGTAACTTCCAGTCCTCTGGAAACCATTTCTTTTGTGGCCAGGCAGAATGACAGGAGATTATTTGTGTCTTGGAATACTATCCCCTGTGCTCAGTATCAGTGGGCATTTTATAAGTGATTCTCAGTTATTCTTGATCTTGCCCCTTACTTTGGTGAGAAAACTTATGCATAAAGCTTTGGGATAAATATGAAATAAGGTAGCCTTTACCATATTTAGAATGAAAAGATATAAGAACTTACATATAGAAGCAGGAAAGACAGAAAGGCCACCTAACTTTAGGTTAATTCCTCATGAGTATGTTCCTCTCTTTCCAATGCCTTTTTCTTAGATAGCCAGGCTACAGATTTACCAACTGTGGATTACTTGAAAAGATAAAGTGTAAGAAATATATTAAGCCTCTGAAATATGCATTAGAAAATTTACTGGCCTTGTATGAGTACTTAAAATTTATCATTTTGAGGTTCAGTTAAAGCTGCTCTTGTGACAGTTTTCCTGTCCATAGTGAATTAAAACTGTTTCCCCCAGATTACAGCAGTTTCCCTTTGCTAATGGTAATAGTAACAGGATAGATATGCCCTTTAGGCTGTCTACCAAAATTCAATTTGGGTTATGTAATATTCACTTTTTAAGAAAGAAATGAAGTTTTCAAGGATCATTAAATTATTTGTCAGGAAACTAATGGAGCAGTTAAAGAATGTTGAGGGAATGCTAACATCCGTAGTGTGAAATATGTAAAGACTCATTCTTCTCATAGACTCTTATAGCAATTGGTAAGGTCTACTCTGTACACTACATGCAGAATGTGTAACAGACACATTTTCCAAAGATGACCTTTAAGTATAACTTAAGTTTTTTATTTTTTGCTTTTTTAATATGGTGCTAGGGATCAAACCCAGGACTTTATATATGCTAAACACACATCTGAGCTACACTGAGCTATATCTCCAGCCCAAGTACAACTTTGAATAGTCCTTTTTTATTTTGTGGTGAAGTTTAACTTGAAGATATAAAAGTACATCCAGAGACTAGATTGTGTTTGCCTCTGATTTCCCATTTGGTCCGTTTTTACTTACCTCTAATTAGGTTTTATTTGCAAATATAAAAATACATGTTTTTTTCTCCTCTGCTAATCCACCATTGAAAATTGCTTCTTGTAATAGCTTATAATTTTCAAAGTGAAGTTTATATTTGATGTCCCTGGATCCTGATAAAATTGTTTTCCTATAAAACTTAACTCTGCTTTTCCGTATTTCCTCCCTGTACCAGCTACAGGCCATATAGCTACCGGCACTTTGCACCCCCCACTACACCCTGCAGCACAGATGTTTGTGACAGTGACTATGCTCCTAGCCGGAGAATGACTTCAGTGGCAACAGCCAAGGGCTACACCAGTGACTTGAACTATGACTCAGAACCTGTACCCCCACCTCCCACACCCAGAAGCCAGTACTTGTCAGCAGAGGAGAACTATGAAAGCTGTCCACCTTCTCCTTACACAGAGAGGAGCTATTCCCATCACCTTTACCCACCACCACCCTCGCCCTGCACGGACTCCTCCTGAGGAGGGGCCCTCCTCCTCTGACTGCCTCCAACGTAAAAATGTAAATACATATCTGGTTGAGATCTGGAGGGGGGGAGGGAGCTATTAGAGAAGGATGAGGCAGACCATGTACAGTAAAAATTATAAAATGGGGGTAGGGAATACTGGAGATATTTGTACAGAAGAAAAGGATATTTATATATTTTCTTAAGATAGCAGATTTGCTGCTTGTGCCATAAAAGTTTGTATAAAAAATAAATTTGTACTAAAAGTTTTATTTTTGCAAACTGAATACACAAAGCATGCCTTAAACCCAGTGAAGTGACTGAGTACAAAGGAAGCAGGAATAATAAAGGCATCACTGACCAGGAATGTCTGGACTTTATTGATACCAAAAAAAAAATGATTTTTTTTTTTTTTTTTTCAAAGAAGAAATTAAGTCCATCTCAGAGCAGCAAACCATAGATGCTTGGAAGTAGCCAAATAGCCTTCAGGTTAACTAACATTTGAAGGCCAAGAAGTTAAAAAATAATGAAAGAAGGGAAAAGAAATTGAATTAATACTAACCTTGGATAAAGAACTTTGTTTTCTCTTAGGAATCCAACTGTTTTAGTGAAGAAGATAGATACTTACAAAAATCCATTCTGGGTGGTAGTGCCGTAGGAAAGATTAGTGGTCTGTAAGATGTGGGGCCGCGTATGTGCAAGTCTTCTGTCCCTACATTAGAACCCATACCTTTGTCAAAATTAAAGTTTTCTGTAGGTGTTTTCACCCTGCTGCCTCCCCCAACAACTTTGTAGGCTATTCTGCTAAGAGATCATGGTTTATTCAAGCATTTTATCTGAGGAATCAATTAAATGGTATTTTCTAAATTATGTTTTGACTTTAATATTTCTACTAGCTCCGTTCCCCAATAGGCTTAGATCTTCATTTTGACTGCTGTTTTTGCATAAGTTATCAAAATTTAGCCATATTATTGGTCTTCTTTACTTCCAAGATTGTTTTAGTGCTCATTAAAATGTCTACACCACAGATATAGACAGTGTTTAAAAATTACAACTCTAACCATTATGTTTTTGTTGTAAATGAATCATATATCCTTGCAGTACTTTCAGCATATGACAATATGAAAATCATTTTTATATATATTTTTTGAGTAAAGCATTTAAATATGTTCTGGTTATAAGCAATATTTAAAAAAAATTTTATTGTTAGTTTATCCCTATATTAACTATTTGTGACATTTTCATGTTCTTTAGACCAGTTTTTCTCAGAATGCTGTCTACATACATACCTCTTCTAATGTGTGACATGAGTTTAATATCTTCCTGTTACCCACTGTGAATGGTAGGTTATTTTGATTATCCACAAATAATTCTTATAATCACCTCATGTATTTTTATGTGTGTTCTGTCTTATCCCATTATGAATTAAGATAACAAATGTAACAATGGGATTGAATTGAGAAGACAAACTATAAATTTCTCAGCTGTCAGCACTTGGGTGGAGGGAAATGATGTAAGTCTCTCACGTACCCTGCCTGACCTGCTGTCATGTGTGGTACTGGGGCTGACCTGTGGAATGATTCTAGCACTGCTCTGCCACCTTGCCAGAAATTAGTTTCCTGCTTTTTATATGTGTGTCTAGCACTTCTCTTCTAAAATTGAATGTGTTTTTAAACTAGTATACTTTTACCTATCAAGTGTTGGTCAGTTAGTCATTGAGTGATTTTAAAATTCAGTCCTCCTGAGGCCCCTCTGGGCTTCAGGGCCCAAGAGAAAACAACAGAAGAAAAGATTCAGAATTTTGGCAGGGGTGAAGTAATTTTTCAAGCAATTTAAAAAATACAATTTAAAGAGGAAAAAAATGTGGTTTCAGAATATTGATTAGATTGTTGGGGGCAGCTTGATTTTACATATAAATAAATGGTAATCCATCAGTGTCTTGCATTTCAGTCAGACAAGCATTAACTCTTCCTGTTGTTAAAACAAAGTGCTCCTCGTCTAAGACAAAATGAAAGTTTAACTTGTGTTCTGTGACACACAGGGGCACCTGATGGTTAAATGAAGATGGAAAGGTTAGCAGTAACTGGGTATCGATAATTAGAATTTGAGAATTCTGTATGTTTACATTTTTAATGTGCATCTTTATCTGGTGGGCTTCCCATGTGGAAACTTGCACTATAATGAACTAAGAAGAATATTGCCTTGTTGTATCTCAGTCCAAGTGCTTGTACTGCGATGGCAATGGCCTCTTCTTGCAAAATACTAATTTGTGTGCCAATTTGTTTGAAATTATTTGAAGGCAGTTCAGTTTAATCTCAGTATCCTCTTTCTGGGGTGGTTGAAATGGATTTTTAGTAATTCTGAGAGTCCTTTTTTGATGGGAGTAATATCAAATTTGGGGGTGATTTCTTGGTTCTCAGTTTACATGGACAGTTATACTTATTATACTTGTTATACTTAAACACAGAGCTTTAATTGGAAAAAGTGAGGAAAAAATAAACATGAGACCTTAAATGAGGAAAAAATTAAAAAGAAGTTTTTAATTTAGTATTTGGTATATTGCTAGATCCATCATTCAAGAGGAAAATGAATAAAATTTTATTAGATTCCTTAAATAATATGAGTATTTGTTTTGAACCTATACCTTAAAGTATGCATCCTTCTGATACAATTAAAATTATCACACAACAGACCTTCTGTGCACTGCACATTGAAGTGGTCTTTATCACTAAAGTTCTGAACTTGGCTTCTTCAGGCCTGAGTCTTCTGAACAGTGACCCAAGGAGTTTTGTTGCTAAAGTCAGAGAAAGGCACATTCACAGGGAGAAAAAAAAAAAAAACAACAACAACTGTTATTGGATAGAATTTTGTCAGTGATAATTTTTCTTCCATTATGCTTTTGGCACTTGCTGGCACTCTTCTATATGGCATGTCACAAGATTTCTGGTTAACAGAATATTACATTGTTATTTTAATTTTACTATATAAAAACACTGTGATGTACCACCAAGAGATAGCTGATTCTTTAATTTTTGAAAACAGCTGTTCTAGAGGGAAAATAAATATATTATAAATAAAGACTATAAAGTACATTTTCATCTAAAATAAGCCAATAATTTGGTAGGAGGGAGCTTCGAGCAATAGAATTTTAAGGTGGTCAAGGCTCATATTTGTTCATTTTAAAATACTCTTAAGTCAATAATTTGTACAAGGGCAACTCACTGTCTTTTTGGTAGCAGTGACCTTGGGGAAAACATCTTTTGTTTTGCTATAAAGGCCTATTAATGAAGACCATTCCCAAGACTGTGTCAAGTAGTAGCTATGGCTTACCTAGCCTGTAATGAGATCCTTTTGTTTGTGTGCCCTGATACCAGTGATTGTAATAGAGACTGAGAAGTTCTCAGAAGTTATGTGGGCCACTGCTGTTTTCCTATGTAGACCTTGCTTAGATTAGATTCCTACAAATCTTTTCGTAGGAATTTTTTTTTTTTTTTTTTTTTTTTTTTTGGCGGTGCTGGGGATTGAACCCATGGCCTTGTGCTTGCAAGGCAAGCACTCTACCAACTGAGCTATATCCCCAGCCTTTTTTGTAAGAATTTTAAGATTCCTTAAAATCTTTTTGTTTCTTGTAGGGGAAACCTTACAAGATTCTGAAACAAAAATCATGGACTTCTCACATTCCCAAATATGCTGTGCTCTTAGTAAATGTAAGAAATCTATTGTTTGAAGTAGGGATATGGGTATGAATGTATCAGTTGACTGACATGTATTTCAGGATTCACAAATGACACTGCACACTAAATGTAGACATGGACTAGGTCCTAAAGAAGTTTATAATCAAATATTGTTTGAAACTTATTATGCAGAATTCTTAAACTCAAGAAATCTAATTTTGTTGTTCCTTTCCTCATCCCAAGCCTAAAATAGGCCAAGAGAATTAATAGATAATTTTAGAAAGTACTGGTAGCATGTGTGTGGTTATTGACTTCTGGTATGGCACCGTTTCATAATAGTCTCAAAATTTGGCTTTTGAAATTCTCAGAGTTATAAAGAACTTTGAGCTTCAGGCATAAAAGTGAACATTTTTAATTTAAAAAAACTAATTATGAACATTGTGAATCCATATTGTGAGGATGTTTCTCTCTGACTTGATTCCACGTGTTATTAGAATAAGCCTATACCTGAGTGGAAGGGAAAGTAGATACTTAGGTTTATCTTAATGACTTAGAAGCAAATTACTGACTCTATCCTTCACCCCTTATAAATCAAGGTTAACTTTACTGTTTTTTTCACAAGTCATTCTTAATCTGCAAACTAACTGATTGCTTGTACTCAGAAGTGAAAAGTGGATCTAACATAAACCCACCAGACTTCCCACTGTCATTTAGGGTTTGCCCAGAAGTTAAAACCAAAGAATTACAGATGACATGCTTTTGTTTAACTGTTCATTTGGGTTGTTTTGTTTTTTAATCATATATAAGGTCAGGGGACAGAGATATATATCTATGTAGATATATATCTGAATATTAATGCTTAAATATGGGTACTAAAAAGAAAATAAAGAAAGTATTATTAGTTCCACTATTACATGAAGTTAATTATATAGGTTAGTGATGGAAATTAAGAAGAGGAAAGAGGATACCATGAAGCTTAAACTGGACTGGCCTTACTTGCAAGTGAAGGATCTGGTGCTGCTTTCAGATGTTTATCCTTTATGTTTTGAATTTTTTTCTTAAGCTTTAATCTTTGTCATTGTCTTAAAGTCAACTGGTGTTTCTATGTTCATCGACTTTGGTACGATGGTGCTTTGCAAGGATGTATTTATATTATAATGGCCAACATTTGGTCAGCCCTTGTCCACTTATTCACTTCCCCCTTTTGTAAAATAAGTGCTTTAATTATAAACTGTATAAAACTACCTTGTATAAATCCCCTTTTTGATTATTACAATAAGCTGAATTGTAACAAATGAAATGTTGATTTTTATAATAAAACAGTGGAAAAATAATTGTCATTTCTTCTCATCAAGAAATTAAAACAGTAGATGGTGTGCTTTGCTGTGATATAAGTAAGACTCCTATGTGGTTTTCATACCCAGCTGTATTGGCTATATTTCTTCTAGGGCAATAGAGCCCTAGAAGAGACAGACTGAAGAAGGACTGTTGTCTTTGTCAGTGCTGACAGTACCTGTGAGTGGGAACAAAGAAGGAGGAAAAAAAGCTGTGCTTCAGGACTGCTTTTCACTGAACTGGAAGGAATTCTGATGTGGACTCTGAGCAGTCCCTTTCCATTCCCCTAAATCTGCTTATAAAATGAACATTACTTGTCCTGGTATAGAGCCCAGTGTGATATATAACACTTATATATAACACTTTTTCCATGACGGTGGGTTGTGTTAAGCCAATGAGAACCTGAACTACCAGGTTCCGGCTTGAGTCTAAATATACTGGTTTGATAGCCACGGAGAAAAGCCACTTGTTTTATTTATAGTAGTAGACTTCAGATGTCAAAAGTGTTAAATGGAAACCAAGATCTAGTATAATTGTTCTCAAGTAAGCTTATTACCCTGGTGTTCACTGACTCCTATTCTTTCTCCTAAAGGGAAAAGCTATACAGATCATGCCATTCCCAGTTAAAAAAAAAAAAAGGATAGTCAGAACTCTAGTTTGCCTGAATTAAAAATGGTCTCAAGAATGACGAAAATCCTGAAATGTTTTGTGTCCTTTGCCCAGATAGATTTTTTAGCAAAGTTTACACAATCCTTTTTATTCTCTTGGTTTTGAATATGGTTGTCTTGTTTCTGTATATTTAAGTCCAAATGACAAGGTGGTCAGATCTCTGGTCATTTATACCATTTTATACCATTATGCATTCTGCACAGTCCCTTTCCCCTACATGGAAAATTTTCTACTTTGCAAATTAAGATTAGCCACAATAGAAAATCAGTTTTTCCCAATGAAGAGGCTAAAATAAAAGATAATTTTTATTAACTTTTTACCTGCATTTACTGTGCACCAGGCACTACTGTCTTCCTCCACTACCACCATCAAGGTAATCCTAACTGATTAATGACCAAACTTGACAGAAAATGTCCAGTTTAAGTAAACAGCTCCAATGCAATATTTGGGTCAAAAACAGGTTGGCAGTGGGCACATGGACTGAGATCTAGATTCTAGTCTGTTAGATTCTAATCAGTTGTCAAGACATATCTGAATTCATTCTCTTAGTATTTATTTGTTGGTCTTAGTCTCTAATGTAGAGTTGCCTGAGCCCAATTCTTTGGTCAGTCAGTTCTACCACCTGGTCTAGAGAGGGACTTTGAAATGAAGCATTCAAGGAGCAGGTATAAGGTAGTCTTTGCTGGAGCCCAGATCCCTGTGTGGTATTCTATTCCATGCAGATGCCTATTTGATGCCTCCTTTCCCCTGGGCCCTGGCTCTGTTTTCCAAAGGAATTGACACCTTTCAAAAGGGAGATATCCAAGTGCTAGTGCCCATCTTACATCACAGGCTCTATAGCATATGGAAGTGATTACCTTGAGAGCTTTAATAACAGTTTCGTCACTAGATATAGGACTATTTATATATTCTATTCTTATGTTGACTTTAGTAACTTGTGTCTTAAAGAATTTGTCCATTTCATCTAAGTAATGTATTTTTTGATATAAAGGGTATCCCTTACCCTTTTAATGTTTTCATTTCTTTTTTTTTGGAACTGGGGATTGAATCCAGGGGCACTCGCCCACTGAGCCACATCCCCAGCCCTATTTTGTATTTTATTTAGAGACAGGGTCTCACTGAGTTACTTAGAGCCTCGCTAAGTTGCTGAGGCTGGCTTTGAACTCATCATCCTCCTGCCTCAGCCTCCCGAGTCACTGGGATTACAGGTGTGTGCCACCGCGCCCGGCTTAATGTTTTCATTTCTGATGTTGGTAATGTGGGTCATCTTTGGGGCTCAGAACACATTAACCCCAAAATATGGCACCTTTGCATGCTGAATATTTTAAGCTGAAGGAATTCAAGAATAGTCTCTCTATTGAGGAAGGGTCTCTCTCAAACTCCCTCATCTGTCTTCCCTGAAGGAAGGGGGGAAAAAAATCCTGTAAGTATTTTTTAGTCTCCCCCTGAGGCAGGTCCCTCCCAGAGGAAAGGAACATTCTTATCTTTGAAGAAAAAGGGTCTCAGAAGAATCTAAACAAATAGGACTTGCTAACTTTCCCCATTATACTACTGTTGGATCATATCATTTGTTCTCTGTCATGTTTTTCCACAACTGTCTACTCCTGTTTATTTGGGTTTTCGTTTTCTTTATGATAATCTCTGTGTCATATGAGACATACTACAAACATTTGGTGGTTTTCTCTTATTAATCTGTTATAGAGACTATGGTCATGAACCTAGGAGAAGTAAAGAAAAAAGATTCTTCCTTTCCTACCTCCCTTTTATCTGGATTACTCAATCTACAGGAATATTAGTAGTATTGAGCTTTTTCAGGAAATCAGTAGTTGCTTTTCCTCTCTTATGTGTTAACTTTCTACTTCAGTGATTTCTACTCATTTCCTTCCTTTTACTTATATTTAGTTAAATTTATTATCTTCTTGGGATGGAAACTGAAGTCCCTGATTTTAGATCTCTGTCTTCTGATGTAAACACTTAAAGGTAAACATTTTCTTCCCAGCTTGCTTTACCTATATCCCAAAAAGGTTGATATTTTCATTATAATTCAGTCCAAAGATTTTCTGATTTTGCTTGTGTGTTCTTCTTTGAATCATGAATCACATAAAAGTGTGCTTAATTGGGCTGGGGATGTAGCTCAGTGTTAGAGCACTTGTCTGGCACATGCAAGACTCAGGGTCTGACCTCTAGCACTGCAAAAATAAACAGCCCCCCCAAAGTTTGTTTAATTTATAACTATTTGGGCATTCCTGTGCCATGTTGTTTTTTAAAATTTAATTCCTTAATGATCAGACTGTTAGCTTTCTGTTACTATAACAAAGTCCCTGAGATAATCAACTTATAAAGAGAAAAGTTTTATTTTGGCTTGCAGTTCTAGAGGCTTCAGTCCATGATCAATTGTCCCTGTTGCTTCTGGGCCTGTAACAAGAAAAGCACAAAACAAAAGGGAGGAAGTGTCAGAAGTCCTACAGTTTCCTTGAGAACATGCTCCCATTGACCAAAAGACCCCCCCCCCCAAAAAAAAGTGACAAAAAAATAAATAAATGTTCATAAAATTTTGTTAACTATTACCCTGTTGTCCATCTCTATAAGTTTATTTTTTTATTTTTTGGTGGTACCAGGGATTGAACCCAGGGGTGCTTAACCACTGAGTCACATCTCCAGCCTTTTCTATTTTTTATTTTGAGAAAGGATCTCACTAAGTTGCTGAGGCTGGCCTTGAACTTGTGAGCCTTCTGAGTCACTGGGATTATAGGCATGGGCTACTGTGCCCAGCATTCATCTTATAAAACTGAAATTCTATACTCAATTACTACCCACGTCTTCCTTTCCCTGTCCCCTAGCAACCACCATTCTACTTTCAATCTCTGTGATTTCAACTACTTTATGTACCTCTATAAGTAAAATCATACAGTATTTGTCTTTTTGTTGAGTGACTTATTTCACTTGGTATAATGTTCTCAAGGTTCATACAAATTGTAGAATGTTAGAATTTCCTTTTTAAGGCCAAATAATAGTTCACTGTGTGTATATACACACACACCACATTTTGTTCATTCATCTATGGATGGACAGTTAGGTTGCTTCTGTGTTTTAGCTATTGTGGAATAATGCTCCCTCAGCATGGATTTACAAATACCTGTTTAAGTTCCTGCTTTCTATTCTTGTGGGAATTACACACAGAAGTGAGATTGCTGTATCATGTAGTAACTGTTTTTAATTTTTTATGTAATCACCTTTTTTTTCCACAGCAACCATCTGTTACTGGGTGGAGTGTGCTGTGTGTATCCATTAGATATAGTTTATTACATTAGGGCCTTTATTTCCTTATTTTCTATCTGATTGTCCTATTTGTTATTGAGAGTAGGATATTGAAGTTTCCAACTATTATTTTAGAACTATTACTCTCTTCAGTTCTGTCAGTTTTTACTTCATATACATTAATGATCTGTTAAATGTAAATGTTTAAAATTGGTGTATGTTGACCTGTAATTCCAGGTACTCAGGAGGCTGAGGCAGGAGGATTACAAGTTCAGGGCTGGCCTCTGCAATTCAGCAAGACCTTGTCTCCAGACAAAGCAAAAAGGGTTGGGAATTTAGCTCAGTGGTAAAACACTGGGCTACCTTGCTTGAGCTCTGGGTTTGATCCCAAATAATAACCATAACAAAAATGTATATATCTTCTTGCTATATTGAACTTTTATTAACATATAATGTCCTTTGTCTCTTGAAACATTTTTGATTTAAAGTCTGCTATTAGTGTAGCCATCTGTGTTCTCTTTTGGTTACAATTTGCATGAAATGTCTTTTCCATCCTCAGTCTGTTTATGTCTTTGGATTTAAAGTGAGTTTCTTAAGACAGCATATTGTTGGATCATAGTTTTTAATCTGTCCTTCCAATCTCTGTCTTAGGACATTGTTATGGTTGGGATCTGGAATGTCTTCCATAAAGCTCATGTGTTTAAAGATGCTGCCTAGTGCAACAAGGTTCAGAGGGGGAGCTTTTAGGCAATGCTTGGATCATGAGGGCTCTGACTTTGTAGATAGCTGAATGAACTTCTGGGAGCTGGGCTCTACTTGCAGGAAGTGGGTCATTGGGGGAGTGCCCTGGGAGGGTATCTTTTTCCTGGTCCCCACCTCTCTCTGTGCTTTCTGGCTGCCACAAACTGTGTAACTCTTCCTCTGCCATACCCTTCCGCCATGATGTTCTGCTTCACTTCTGGCCCGAAGAAGTGGTGTTGGCTGACCATGGCTTACACCTCTGAAACTGTGACCCAAAATAAACCTTCCCTCCTCTAGGTTTCTCTTATCAAGTATTTTGGTCACAGAGGTGAAAAGCTGATTAACACAGAATTTAATACATTTACATTTAAAGTAATTACTAATAAAAAAAAGGATTTGGATCTGTCATTTGCGATTTGTGATATGCCTGTAGCTTCTCCCCACCCTTGTTTCCTGTGTTAATGTCTTTTGTGTTTGATTATTTTTTTTTTTGTAGTGAAACATTTACTTTCTCACTTCCTTTTATTTATATTCTATAGCTATTTTTCTTTGTAACCTCCATGGCTACCCTGGACTTTACATTTTATACCCCACAGTTATAACACTCTAATTTTTATTTATAGGAGCTCAACTTCAATTACATACCAAAAACTGCTCTTTTATGGCTCTATCACAAAGTCACATCTTTATGCATGTGTGCCCCGGAAACTTAACTAATTGTTTTAAATGTATTAGTCTCTTAAATTATGTAAAAAGTAAAAGGCGGAGGTCTGATTCATTGTCATAATAATAATAGTTTTTAGAATTACCTTTGTTTCTACCTTTGGGAGCTCTTATATTTCTTCTTAGGGTATTGGGTTACTGTCTAGTGTCATTTTATCCTGCTTAGGACTCCTTTTAGCATTTTTTTTCTTTTTCTAAAATTTTTTTAGTTGTAGATAGGCATAATACCTTTATTTTATTCATTTATTTATATGTGGTGCTGAGAATTGAACCCAGTGCCTCACACATGCTAGGCAAGAATTCTACCACTGAGCCACAATCCCATCCCCTCCTTTTAGCATTTCTAACAGAATGGTCTAGTGGTAACAAACCCCTCTGGCTTTTGTCTGGGAATTAATTTCCCTGTCATTTTTGAAAGACGGTTTTGCTGAATATAGGACTCTGGATTAACAGAATTTTTAAATTGTAGGACTTTGAATACATTGGCCCTTTTTCTCCCTGGCCTCCAAATTTTCTGAGAAACCTGCTGATAGTCTGACTGAGAATCCCTTCTATGTGATAGCCACCTCTCGTTACTTTTAAGATTCTCTGTCTGAAATGTTTATTATGTGTAGGACTCTTTCAGTTCATCTTACTTGGTGTTGAGTTTCTTTTTTCTTTTTTTGTACAGGGAATTGAACGCAGGACTACTTAATCACTGAGCCACATCCTCAGACCTTTTTTATATTTTATTTAGAGGCAGGGCCTTGCTGAGTTGCTTAGGACCTCGCTAAGTTGCTGAGGCTGGTTTTGAACTCTTGATCCTCCTGCCTCAGCCTCCAGAGCTGGGCCCCATTAGATTGAGCTTGGGTGTTTATATTCACATCTTTCATCAAAGCTGGGAAGTTTTCAACCAGTATTTCTTCCAGTGTTCTCTTTGCCCCTTTCTTCTTGTGGTAGTGTTATACCCGACAAAAATAAGATCTCCAAGCTGATCACGTAAAGCCAAAAGAAGCCTTTTATTTTCATTTTTTTAGCTGGCCGGCAGGGAATACCCACACACCTAAAAGGGGTGTGGCGGGGATCACATCGCACTTTAGTTCTTTTGTTGCCAGCATTTATAGGGAGCAAGAAGGGATTAGGGTGGGGCTGACTCTCTCCGTCCTGATGGCACTGGAGAATCTTTTTGGGGAGTATGAAACATTCTGTTGCTATAACAGTAGTCCATCTCAGTGAGCATGTTGGTCCACTGATGTTCTCATGTAGCCCTTAGGCTCTGTCCACTTTTCTTCAGTCCTTTTTCTTTCTTCCAAGGCTCAGTAATTTCCCTTGTCCTCTATTTAAGTTCACTGATCTTTCTTTTGCCTGTTCAAATCTGCCTTTAAATTCATCTAGTGAATTTTTCTTCTCAGTATTTGTACTTGTCACCTTTAGAATTTCTTTTTGGCTGCTTTTTTAGGTTGAAAGTCTGTTTATTGATATTTCTGTTCTGTTCGTACTTCATGTTCTTGGCCTTCTCTGTCTGTCTTTAGTTCTTTGAACATCTTTAAGATAGTAGTTTGAAGTCTATCTGGTAGACCTGCATCAGATCTTTATCATGATCAGTTTCTGTTGAATTTTTTTCCTTCTTTTTTTCCCTTGGTGCTGCGGATTTAACCCAGCGCCTTGCACATGCTAAGTACTTTCTCCATCAGAACTATTTTTTCCTTTTGAGTCATACTTTCCTCTTTTCTTCTTATGTCTAGCAATTTTGTTATTAAAAACTAGACTCGGGCTGGGGTTGTGGCTCAGTGGTAGAGCACTTGCCTAGCACATGTGAAGCACTGGGTTCAATCCTCAGCACCACATATAAATAAATAAACAAAATAAAGGCATTGTGTCCATCTACAACTAAAAAAATTTTTTAAAAACTAGACTTCTGAATTTAATAATGTGGTATTTCTGGAAATTAGGTTGTCCCTCTCCCCCAGTGTTTGATGGCAATTTTTTTGTTTTTGTTTGTTTTCCTTTTTATTGTAGGCTGCCTCTTCTATGGATCAGCCTGAGGTATAAACTTAAGATCTTTTTAGATCCTTTTTTTTTTCTTGCCCCCAGTGGTAGATGGACACAATACCTTTATTTTATTTATTTATTTTTATGTGGTGCTGAGAATCGAACCCAGTGCCTCACACATGCTAGGCAAGTGCTCTACCACTGAGCCACAACCCCAGCCCTTCTTGGATCTTTTGAGTCTGTGCCTCTCTGTGGATATGCAAGGTCACTTTAAAAAAAAAAAAAAATCTCTATATGCATTTGCCTTTGAATCTTATTCTTTGGTTTCCTACAGGAGAAAAGGAGAGAAATGATAGGGAGGAAAAAAAGAGGGTACAGGCCAATTCAGCCAGAGGCAGAGGGGCTTATAACCAAAGTGGGTGCAGGAAGCAAAGACAGTGACTACCTCTTTGCATCTCCGTGATAAGAACACCCTCAGCAGCCACAGCACCCAATCCCTGATAATTGGAGGATGGGATCCTTTTGTGTCCCTCTTGGTTACTGTAAGCTGTGTGCAAATTGTTCCAGAAGCGGGTGTGTGTTCCTTGCCATGGAACTGGGTTTGGGAGATGGATAGATTTCAGTTTGTTCAGACCTGAAATGACAATGAGCTGCAGTTTGCCTATGGAAGCCTTCCCCTGGGATGTTGCAAGTTTTTAATAGACTCCAGAATTCCGATATAGTTACACCAGACAGATTCTTCCAGTGTTGTCTAGGTGGGTTACAGATTTTCAGTGCTTCCTACTTCACCATCTTACTAGAATGCTCTCTTGTCTTTTTTTTTTTTTTTCAGTTATCATACATTTTGCTTCATATGCTATGAATATCAAGAGAGTTGTTATTTATGCTTTTTAAATGGTTATCTTTTAACGAAATTTAAATAGAAAAATATTTTTATTTACCCATATACTTATTTTTTGGTGCTCCTCCATCTGGTATAATTTTCTTTTGATACAGCTTTTACTATTGATCTGCTCATGAGAAATTCTACTTTTGATTGTCTGCAAATGTTTTCACTTCACTTTAATTTGGAAAAATTTATAACAGCTTTAATGAGCTATAATTGACGTACAATAAACTGCATATATATAACATATACAGTGATAGGTTTTGTAATGTTTATATACAACCATGGAAAAATAAAATAATCAAGATAATGAGCAGTTCTCTTACTCCAGAATATTCATGACTCCTAAATCCCTTCTTCCCATTCCTTCCCAGTCCCTAGGCAACACTGATCTATTTTTCTGTCATTGTCTACATTTTCTAGAATTTTATAGAAATAAATTTACATAGTGCATGCTTTCTGTTTAGTATCTTTCATTTTGTGTAATTATTTTGAGATTCATTTGTGTTACAGCATATAGTAGTAATCATTTGTTTTCACCATTGGATGATATTCCACTGTAAGGATATGCCATCATTTACTTGTTCATTATTCTGATAATGGACATTTGGATTGTTTTCTGTTTGGACTTTAACAAATAAAGATTCTATATGTAGTACAAATTTCACTCTATATTCCTTTCCTTTGAATGACTTCCTAGCAGTGAATAGAGGAGTCACATAGTAGATATTTATTTTATGCTAAACTTTTTAAGAAACTACCAAAATATTATAACATTTCTCTCCTTCCCTCCTCTCCTTCCTTTCTTGTGCTAGGGATCAAATCCAGGCCCTCACATATGCTTGGCAAGCACTCCACCTCTGAGTTATATCCCCAACCCCATTCTATTTTATATTTCTTTTTTAAATACTGGGAATTGAACGCAGGGGTGCTCTACCATTGAGCTACACACCCAGCCCTTTTTATTTTGAGGCAAGATCTTGCTAAGTTGGCCAGGCTGGCCTTGAACTTGGGATCCTTCTGCTTCAGCTCCCATAGAATGGGGGGTGAGGGCATGTGCCACCATACCTGGCTCCCCACTCTTTTCCTTGAGCGTTTGCTAGTTTCTAGTTTCTGTCTTGCAAAAATGTGTCCATTTCAACTGTTGTTGATTTTTTGCATGAAGATATTTATCCTGTTCTCTTCTTATCCTTTATCTGTAGAACCCTAGAGATGTTACTTCTTTTATTCCAATAATTTGGGCCACCTTTTTTTTCCCCCTGATCAGTCAGGCTGAAGGTTTTATTGATCTACTAAGAAACCAACTTTTAGTTTCATTGATTTTTCATCGTCTGCAGTCTACTTTGAATCCCTCTTTTAACTTCCTTTCTCATACCTTTCTTGTGCTTTTTCTAGTTTAAATTGCAAGCCTGACCCCAGCACAGTGGTACATGCCTGTAATCTCAGAGACTCAGGAAGCTGAGGCAGGAGGATCAAGAGTTCAAAGCCAGCCTCAGTGACTTAGGCACTAAGCAACTCAGTGAGACTGTATCTCTAAATAAAATACAAAAATAAGGGGCTGGGGATATGACTTAGTGGTTAAGTGCCCCTGAGTTCAATCCCCAGTACCAAAATATATTAAATAGATAAATAGCAAGCTTAAGTCATTAATATAATCCTGATACAGCTCTTTAGTGCTATAAATTTTCCTCTACTAAAGTACTAGTTTAGTGCCTGTTACAAATTCTGGTATGCTGCACTTTTCTTTCTTCTTTTGGTACTTGGGACTGCACCAGGACACTCCACCACTTAGCCACATCCCCAGACCTTTGAATTTTATTTTGAGACAGGGTCTAAGTTGAACTTGCAATCCTCTTGCCTCGGCCTCCTAAGCTGTAGTATTATTGACATACATTTTATTCTACATATATTATAAACCCCACAATTTATTATTTTTCCTTTAAACTGTATATAATGTTTTAAATAAGAAAAATTGTTTTTTATATTTACTTATATGTTTGTCATTTCCAATTGTCTCCCTTTTATCTGTAGATACAGATTTGGGTATAATTTGGGTATAATTTGGCTTCTTGCTGAAGGAATTCCTTTTTTTAATTTTAGTCTAGGTCTCCAGGAGAGGAATTCTCTTTGGTTTTGTTCATCTCCAAGAGTCCTTATTTCACCTTCAGTTTTTCTCTTGGGGTGGGAGTGGTTATTGGGAATTGAACCCGGGGGTGCTCTACCACTGAGCTTTATTCCCAGCCCCTTTTATGTTTTATTTTGAAACAGGGTCTTGCTGAGTTGTCCAGGCTGGCCTCAAACTTATGTCCTGCTGCTTTAGCCTGCCTAGTAGATGGGATTAAAGATGTGCACCATGGCACTTGGCTTTGTTTTTAAATCATCTTTTTGCTGGGTCTGGAAGTCTACATTTAAAGGGGGGTTTAAGCTGGGCGTGGTGGTGCACGCCTGTCATCCAAGCAACTTGGGAGGCTGAGTCAGGAGGAGCGCGAGTTCAAAGCCAGCCTCAGCAACTTAGCGAGGCCCTAAGCAACTCAGTGAGATCCTGTCTCTAAATAAAACACAAAATAGGGCTGAGGATGTGGCTCAGTGGCCAAGTGTCCCTGAGTTCAATCCCTGGTTCAAAAAAATAAATAAATAAAGGGGGGTTTGTACACACACACACATACACTTTAGGGAGGTTTACTCTACCTTCTTCTCTCATGTAGTCTCCCAAAAGTTTGCTGTCATTTTAATTTTTGTTTCTCTGTATGTAATATACATCTTAGTGTTTTTAAGATTTTTTTCCTTATCAGTGATATTGAGCAATTTATGATGTACCTGGGTGTTGTTTCCAACATGTGTTTTGTGCTTGACATTTGCTGAGTTTTTCAGTTCTGTGGATTTAGTTTTCATCAACTCTGGAAACTCTTCACTCTACTTACAAACACCTTAGACCATTAGAAGTCCTATGATTTGGGTTATAGCTCAGTGGTAGAGCACTTGCCCAGCCTACCCGAGGCCCTGGGATCAATCCCCAGGATCTCACGAAGTCCTATGATTTACTGTTGCTTTGTTTGTTTTCCCCCTGCTTTATTTTGGATCTATTGCTGTGTCTTCAAATTTACTTGTCTATTCTTTTGTAATGTCTAATCTGCTGTTAATGCACCCCGGTGTACTTTCTTCTGAGATATTACTGATTTCAGCTCTGGAAGTTTGGTGTTCATCATGTTTGCAACATGCCCTTTGTATCTTCCATCATTCCTCTGGCTTACTGAACACATGGACTGCAGTTAGAACAGTCTTAGTGCCCTTGTCTAATCATTTTATCAGTGGCGTCATTTCTAGAATGGTTTTTCTTGGTTTCTATCTTTCTTCTTCTTCCTCTTTTTTTTTTTGCCCCCCCTTTTTGGTGGTGCTGGGGATTGAAGCCAGCCACATTCATGCCAGGCAAATGTTCTACTACTGAACTACATCACTAGCTTGATTCCCATCCCCCCCTTATTATTAGGGTCCTCCTCCTTTGCATTCCTTGTAATTTTTGTTGTGTGCCAAACATTATGAGTTATCTTGTTGGATGTTGGATTTTTTGGCAATCTTATACAACTTATTAAATTTCATTCCAATATACAGTGGAGTTACTTGATAAATTTAATCCTTTCAATTTTGATCTTAGTCTCTACTGAGCAGACAGAAAAGTGTTTAGGACTAATTTTTTTTCCATTTCTGAGGAGAAATTCTTTTGCGTATTCAACATATTGCTGAAATAGGCACTACTCCTGTTTTGTGTAAGTTTGGAGAATATCCCTTTAAATATTTTCAGGTGGTTCTTTCCCAAGCCCTAGGTAATTTCATCACATATGTGTATTGATGAGTACTCACCTCCAGACTTAAGGGGAGTCGTCTTCAGGTCTGGAACTTCATGTACCTCTCTTTTCTCCTTTATCTTCCCTGCAAACATCAGCTGCTTTGGCCCTCCTGGACTCTCAGTGCTCACTGCTCCACTGAGGGAGACTGCAGACCCGTGAGTGGGATGCCCTCTCTCTAGCATGGCTTGGAAACTCAACATGCAATACTCTAGAGCAAAATAATTATGGGCTCGCTTAGTTTCTCATCTGTCCATATTGGTAATGCCCAATGTCTTGAAGATTGTTGTTTCATTTATTTTGTCTGTTATTTAGTTAGTTCAAGCAGGAAATGAAATCTGATTACTGTCGCTTCATCTTGATTAGAAGCTGAAGATGATATTGGAAAGACTTGGAGAACTTGTAATGACTACACATACATAGATCATGCTCCAGTCATATACCGATTTACAAGCAATAGAAGCAAGGCTAGGGTATGGTTCGCAGTTGTAGCAGAAATATGCCTAGCATTAGATATACAGAGTTAAACTAGATATAATACTGGTTTTTAATTCACTGAGAAAGACTGGGAAACTCAGTTCTTGCGGTACATTGTATTAAGTATAACATATGCAGGGGTGTTTTGGAACATTCATGTGAGGAAAGGCATCCAAATAGAGCCCCATGATAGCCAAGGCAGAGTTAGTAAATGATTCAGGGAGGAAATGAGGTAGTGAATTTAGAAAGATGGACTGGAGTTTGTTGGATTAGTGGGAATAGGAGGAAAGGAAGCTGGCAGGCAGGGACATTCCAAGTAGAGAGAATAGCATTCATTATGAAGGCTCTGAAGTGCTAGGTTATATACTGCATTTTGGAAATGGCAAATAGGTTGGAATGGTTGGATCAAAGGAGGAAAAGGAGAAGTCTTTGGTGTCTTCATTTGTAAATAGATTCCTTTATCCCTAACATTTGTGACTTTCTCTTGAGAGAATAGAAGAACAACTCACTTCATAGTGATAGGTTAATGAAGTCCAGTTTCCCCTTGAATCTGAAAGTATGTCTGATTGACTTATTTTTTGTTCGTCAGAGTTTGTTAAGCACCTGTTTTATGTCAGACTGCATGATAAGTGCTAGAAATCCAGAAACGTGTAAGACCCTCTAATGTGATAGTCTTTTTTAAAAGCATGACTTAAACACTTACCATTGAACATATTTCACTTATTAAAAATCTTCATTCTGAATAGTATCAGTTTCCAAAAATCAGTGACTGCTTTTGAGAGAAGAGTAAATTTTTGGCTTAGTGGAGGGCTCACACATATTAAGGAACATAAGCAATCACTTAACACAAAGTACAGGATCCGTTCCACTTCATGTAAATTAAGTCATTCAGTCTTCATAGAAACGCTAGTCCTATTAGTGTTATTTTAACCAAAAGACACTCTTTCCACAGTAGTCTTTCTGTATATTTATTTTACCAGCTACTAATCATTATGCTACCACCAAGAACAATAAAGGAGGTTCCAGAGGCTTTGTGAAGTAGAGGTGTGTCAGAGAGATGCAGGTTGAGGGCCATGGGGATAATGGTTTTGTTCTAAATTGAAGTTTTTCAAACTGCCAAAAAAATGTTTTGAGAAAAGTGACTCAAAAAGGCATCTACAGCTGTATCTCCCCAAACCAGTGGACACAGTAAATTTAAGAATTTCTTTTAGCTATGTCTGCTAACACAAATAACAGCATCTTTCTAAAGGTAGGCTTGAAATGTCATTTGTTAGGCCATTCCAAGTGTAGTTTAAAAAATAAATAGTACTAGAAACTAAAAAGTAAACATGGACAATTTAGCATTTCACCCTTATGAGGTCAGCAGACATCCATAATCCTCCTCCAAAGGAGCTAACAGAAGCAGGAGGATGGTTTCTGTTCTGAATGTTTGAAAGCAAAATGACCACTTATCTTTATAGACTTCCTCCCACACTCAGTAAAGGACCCAAAAAACATCATCGTCAAAGCCCAAGGCCAGGCTGGAGATGAACAAGGCCTCTTCCCTTGCCTCTGAGTCACAGGAATAATCCCCATCTGCCATGTACATTTTAATTTTTTCCTGTAGTCTCCGCTGAGACTGATGTGCACTGGACCACCATTGGACAACGAATATTCCAGATGACAAATCCGATATTTCAGTCTACTTCTTCATGTGATATCCCAAGTATTTTTTCCTAAAAGAGGAAAAGAGAAATAAATTCTTAAAATTCCAAGTTTGATTCACTGTTGAAGTGAAAACATATGCCTGTTAACTCCGCTCTTATCCCAGGCATGACCTGAGGCTTGAAGACTATGTTAGGGTTGGGGGAGGGTTTGGAAAGGTGACAGACATCCTTGGTATGCCTGCAAGGAAAACATTAGCTCAGGTCTTATGTTACACATCCAGGGCTAACAGGCTGTGTCTTTTCTCCAAGATGGGAAGGCTTTGAGGCTGTATTTAAAATTCAACAAAATAAGCACCAAAAAGTTGATGACTATGAAGGTTGCAAACCTCTCCTTTTGAAGTGCTGCAGAAAGGTGAGGTGAACTGCAAGGTAACAATGTGAGCAGTGTCCCACAATGAGGAAAAAGAAGGCCCATGAGTAAATTAAAATCTCATGGTAGCTTGATTAGCATGCTTTGGACGTGGAGTTTCTATTCATTCATTTGGTTGATTCTTTCACTATTTCACAAGTGTTGGCTGAATATCTATGATATGAGTAAAGTGATGGGAGCTATGGGTGATAAAAGGAGGTGTAAGGGCTGGGGCTATAGCTCAGTTGGTAGAGTCCTTGCCTTGCAAGCACAAGGCCCTGGGTTCAATCCCCAGCACCTCCCCCCGCCCCCAAAAAAGGAGGTGTAAAACACATTATGCTGCCCTCACAGATTTATTTGTAGTTCAGTTGGGAAGATTATGAGTGATTCTCTGAGCTGCTTGAAGGCTTGTGCACAGGTAGAGTTCTCCCTCCTTCTGCACCAAAAGCCACCAAGATACTTGGGGCTGATGGAAGTCCCCTGATTCCTGTCCAGGGAGATAGAGCACAGGTCCACATCCCCTTCACACCCTCATAGCTCATAGCTGCTCATAAATACTCTTTTATGAACTTCTTTTATTTTTTTCAATCCTTCTCTGGCAGTTTGGAAAAATGAGACCTTTCTCACACATTCTTTTTCTTCCCTCTTCTAATTTCCACTTACTTGTTCCAAATTAAACCTAACTATGGCCAGGAGTTGAGATTCAGGTTTCTGATATCCTGGATAAGTCATAAATTTTGGATTGAAAACCATAGAGGATAGAGGGCTAGTGCCATCAATTGCTAAAGTCTTTGGCAATCCCCTTTAGTATTTCTACTGAAGAATTAATTTTCTCTAACTAGATCTGGATTTCTAACACCAGAAGCCAAATTAAAATAATAAAAATGCTTGCAATCACTTTGCTTTCCTTTTTTGATTACTAGAATTAGAACTGCTCTTTATATTTACTGAAATAAAATTATACCATAAAATTTACCCTACTAAAGTATATAATTCAGTTCAATATTCAGAATTTATGTATCCATCACATCTGATTATAGAATATTTTCACCACTCCAAAAAGAAACTTCATATCCATTAGCAGTTACTCCCACTCCCTCATTCTCCAGCCCCTGACAACAGTCTACTTCTTTTCTTTCTGAATTTGCCTATTCTGAATGTTTCCTATAAATTGAATCATACAACATATGGCCTTTTTGGTCTGATTTCTTTACTAACATGATGTTTTTAAGGTTCATATATATATAGATTCATAAAAGAACTTAATATATATCAATTTTTTTTTTTTTTTTTTTTTTGCAGTGCTGGGGATTGAACTCAGGGCCTTGTAATTACAAGGCAAGCACTCTACCAACTGAGCTATATCCCCAGCCCTATTTTATTTCTCTTTATGGGAGAATCATATTGCACCATGTAGTTCTATTTTTTTTACCCATTCTTCATTGATCAGTTGATCCAACTTTTTATCTGTGTCAACTTCTTGGTTATTATGAATAATCAATTCTGCAATGCATATTGGCAGACAAGTTTTGTGTGAAAATGTGTTTTCAGTTTTCTTGGTTACAGGAGAGCTACTGGCAACTCTTTGTGTTTCTGTTTTTGTTTTCTCCTATGGTGCCAGGGATTGAACTCCGAGCATGGCATACACTCAGCCCCTGCTCTGCGGCTGAGCCATATCCCAAGCCCCTCATAACTCTATATTTAACTTTGTGGAAATCTGCCAAATTGTTTTCCAAAGGGGCTGCACCATTTTATAACCCAGCCAGCAGTGTTTGAGGGTTCCAGTTTCTCCACATCTTCACCAGCTTTTCTTTGAGCCTCATCCTCAGGGATGGAGCTCATCATGGTTTTGATTTGCATTTCACTACTGCTGAAATGAAGAGGTCAGGCATCTTTTGTGTGCTTATTGACCACTTATATATCTTTTTGGGAGAAATGTCTATATAAATTGATTGCCAAATTTTAAAAGTTGGATTACTTTTTGTTGTTGAATTGGAAGAGTTCATTACATTTTCTCACTATGTCATTACTACAATATGATTTGCAAGTATTTCTTTTCCCTATTCTGTGGAGTTTTGTTTCCTGTTTTTTTGTGTTTCTAGAAATGGAACCCAAGGCCTCACATATGCTAGGCTAGTGCTCTACAACTGAGCTCTTACCCCCAGTTCTGATTTTTTATTTGCTGGTGGTAGAGGCCTTAGAAACACAAAATGAAATCCATTTTTTCTTGTTTTTGTTGCTTTACTTTTGGTGTTCAACCACTGTTTGTTTTGTAGTACTGGAGATTGAACTGGGGGGCACTCTGCCACTGAGCTATGCCCCTCCTTTTTTTCTTTTTGAGACAGTTTTACTATATTTCCCAGGCTGGCCTTCAATTTGCAATCCTCCTGCCTCAGACTCCCAAGTAGCTGGGATTACAGGCCTATGTCACTGCACCCAGTTCACTAATTCTTTTTTTTTCCCCCCCACTAATTCTTTCAATAGAACTTTTATAACATTTCAGCTGCATTAGTGGGTCAAATAGACTTATGAGAGGTGGCCTATGAACCCAATTGATGCTTATTATTTTTTGAGGGATATATAGTAATAGGACCAATGATGATTTAAAAATGAACACTTGAAACATGGTTGGGAATTTGATCATTGTGTTATTGTAGTGCAGCCATGAAGTGTTACAGCCAAAGACTGATGAGGCCATAGTTGGTGTGGTCAGGAAAACTGGGGTAGAGGAGGGACTTGAAGGGATCCTGGGAGGAAAATCAGGGAGAACCAAAATATTGTCAAGAAATCTGTACTCCTTTCAGAATGGATTAAACCAACTGTATTTAGAATACATAAGGGTCTTTGTTGTTCAAATCAGCCACTTAAGGGTTATCATACCTGGTACAAAAGTGGAAGACAGAAAGGAACAGTAGACTAGGAAAGCCCAGTGGGCAGCCACTGAAGACCAGGCACTTTAGCCCTGTAGACAAGATCAACTGCACTTTTCTTCCAATACTCAAGAGACTAAGCCTGTTTGGAGGTCCCAAAGTCACTGTGACCTTGCCTAGTGTGACCTTAAGCTTCCTGTGGTCCCTGGACCATTCTCATGGAAGGAGGACTAATGATAATGTGGAGCAAAGTCCTGTCCTCCTGGGCCTCCTGGGATCGAAGGTTCTGGGGTATAGCAATGGGTAGCTATTTAAACATGGCGGTGTTAGGGAGATCTCAGGGAATGGGGTTAAAGGGTGGGGGAGGGGAAGATGTCTGTTTTGATCAATATTGGCTAATTAAAAATAGATGAAAGTTTAACTTTTGCCTTTCAGTTTGTATCCAGATGTCCTTATCAAAGTGGGTGGGTCAAAGCAGCAATGACAAAATGCCGTGACCCCTGAATCTCTGCGTGGGGATTAGCCCCCACAATCTGTATCAGGGAGCGTGAGGCACTGTCTCCCTGCCCTTGTCTCACTGCCAGACTTCTGCTGCCTGCAGAATTTGTGAAAACAGAAATTACATCTATCTAAACATTTAATATCTCAGCATCTCCTCATTTCCTGCTTTATCTGACCGTCTTTTGGCACCCGCCCCCCGCCCCACATACCCTGAAGGAACTCAGTAAATATTTATGAATGATGAAGATAATCACTAAAAGTATTTTTCCATCAGTGGCATGTATCTCTTGCCACTCAAGTGTCCTAAACCCATGAGAACTGCTTTACAGATGTGTTCCCTTCACTTAAAAACAAAACAAAACAAAACCTTTCTATCTCATCCCTTCTGAGTTCAGAAAAGAATCATTTTTAAGTAGGAAGGCACTTACCCATCCACCATGCTGCTGGACCCAGGGTGAGAAGTTCTCTTTCAGGTACTTGGTTCCGAAGCCCAGCACCCTGTTCATTGGGTGGTTGTCAATGGCTGTGAGCTTGCCTATGGCATCTATTGCAAGGGCAGCCTTGAAGCCCCGTGCCTTCACTTCTGATTCTCCTCTGGTGTCCGCTTTCCCTAAGAACCGGTCTGTGATATTCTTGAAAACTTGGTAGGTCAGAACATCCTGGAGGCTGCTCTGCAGAGCCTTGTCTTTCTTCAGCTGTGTAGGAAAGGAGAAGCATCCACTAAAACAGCTCGGCTCACTGAAGCAGACAGAGGGCTACTCTTTAGCTTCAATGTGGGCAACCAAAGAAACCAACAGAAAGATCCTAAAGTCTGGCCTCAAGCATGGCACAATGTCCTGCAGAACCAGACAAAGGCATGGACCTGCTGTGTGGATTCATTTCATCCGGACAAAAAAGTGATAAAATTAAACAGTCCATTCATTCAACATTTAACAATATTTCCTGAGCACTTACAGTGGACAGGTAGAATGGAGAATTGAGACTCAGACCCTCACTCAGGGTCTCACAGGGGGCTCACAATCTGTAAAACAGCACTAAGTGCTTTACTAGAGGCAAAATAATGGACAGGATCTGAAGCTTGGAAGTCACTGTCTTGGGTTGTAAACTTCTGCCCTTCCTTCTCCTTGCTGTGCAATTTAGGGGAAATTAATAACCTCTCAGGTTTAGTTTTGATATCCCTAAACCAGGATGATGACAGTATCTATAATACTGGGTAACTGAGTAGGACACTTAGCATAGTGCTGGATGTGGAGCAGGGCTTTGGAAATAAATTATCTTTTTCCTCTGTGTGTGTGTGTGTGTGTGTGTGTGTGTGAGAGAGAGAGAGAGAGAGAAAGAGAGAGAGAGACACACACACACACACAAAGAGAAGAGACTGGGGATTGAACCCAGGGCCTTGCACACACCTGGCAAGTGCTCTACCACTGAGCAATGCTCCCAGACCTTTTCAAATTATTTATTTATTTATTTAGCAGGACTAGGGATTGAACTCAGAGGCGCTCCATCACTGAGTACATTCCTAGCCTTTGTATTTATTTACTTTTTATTTCAAGACAGGGTCTTGATAAGTTGCTGAAGTTCTTGCTAAGTTGCTGAGGCTGAGCTCAAACTTGTGATCCTCCTGTCTCAGCCTTGAAAGTAGCTAGAATTACAGGTGTGTGCCACCACACCAAGCCAATCATTTGTCAGGATTCTTTTTTTTTCTTTCTTTTATTTTTAAAATTAATATTTTCACACAAAAAAATCACCGAAAATAGGGACAGGGTTGGGAAGACCCCTCTGCCCCTAGGGCAGAGAGACAGTGCAGTGCGAGGGGGCAGGACTGTAAACCTCCCACCCCTCCGCAGCCCCAGCGGGGAGGAAAAAAAAACCAAAAAGCCCCAAGAAGCTCACCCTGGGGTGTCCCTGCCCCAGTGAAGGGGTGGGCCTGGGCTAGGATTCTGTGGGATGGGGGGGGGTTCAGGAAGACTCCCTGACGTACACATGTTCACTTACAAAATCTAATCCAGGGCTGGGGCTGGGGCTCTGGGGGAGCACAGCTTGCCTCACACACATGAGAACTGGGTTTGTCCTCAGCACCACATAAAAATAAATAAAATAAGCCGGGTGCGGAGGTGCACGCCTGTAATCCCAGAGATTCGGGAGGCTGAGGCAGGAGGATCTCAAGTCCAAAGCCAGCCTCAGCAACTTAGCAAGGCCCTAAGCAACTCAGTGAGACCCTGTCTCTAAATAAAATACAAAATATCCCCGGTTCCAAATAAATAAATAAATAAAAATTTTTGAAAAAAAATCTAATCCATTGATCTCCCATTTTTCTACCCAACTGATTTCACCTCCCACCATTCCTGCAGCCTGGTATCTCTGCTTTACCTCCTTTGAGCTACCATACCTTAAAAAAAAACAAAAAATCTTACACTGCCTCTGCTTCTTTTGAAAAGTCAGGGCATATGCCATACAGGCATCCATGTGTCATCTTCATTTAAAGCATCCCTGCAATATCTGTTAGTATGATGATTGACAAGTGAAAACAGATTTCTCAGTGAGCAGAGACTAAATGCTTATTTGAAAATTCTCTAGTTCTGTCCTTGAGGAATGGCACACTAAGTAGGTTTTCAGCAAATATTTAACAGGGATATTTGGGGGATGAGTCAGATGCTATATGAAGATTTTGGTAGACAGTGTCCTTTACCTGAGCCAAACTCCTCTCCCAACTTCAGAGACACAGGGTCCTATTTGAGTTACAAATCTGAGCAGGAATGACCAGCTTTCTACACAAAGAATGAACTTTTCTTTAGTGGCCTAATCAAAGCAGCAAGGCTCAAAACCTTAGCCAGCAGATGTTAAGTCTGAACTCTGCCAAAACAGTAAAAAAATCAGATTCTAGAAAGAATACATCTGCAGAGCACCTCCCCTACCCTGTCACCTCTCAGTCACACCTAGCTTGGCCTCTCAGGTGATCCACTTTGCAGATGCTCTGCTGCCAGGGCTGGGCACCCATCCTCAGTGACAGTTTCCCACCAAAGTCTTCTACTGGGTAAACATGCCAAGGGAATAAGAACCAACGAGTCTAAATAAATAATGTAAAATATCACCAAAAATTATAAAGCATCAGGCAAAAGCAAGGTTTTTGAGCATGAGAATTTGTGAGATGGAAAGGAAAGCCTCTTCCTCCCTAACCAGAGGCGCCACCTTCATACCAGCCCTCCTGGACTTCAGCTTGGCTACTGCAAGTCTCTGCCTTCAGAAGCCAGAAGCCAGGAGGAGGTGGTGGCCACATCAGAATTTTAGGGTTGTAAAGAACCTTTGGGGTAAAAGATCCTTCCTAGTTCAGGTCTGAACGGCTGACTGTTTTTTGGCCCCTGCTTACAATTCTAGTAACAAGAAGATCATTCTTTCACAGGCAGCCCTTGACCCTGAGGGGCGGCCCCGAGTACCAAAATGTTCATTCTTACATTGGGAAGAAATAATTGCCCCATAACTTCAGTACCCACAATGCTGGCTCTGGAGAAACTCAAGTTATCCTCAAATCTGTATCATGTTCCAGTCCCTGCTTCCTCTGCACCTCTCCCCACCCTCTCCCCAGAGCTCCTGAGAGCTCACACACTCCATTCTCTTTTCTTTAGCCTAATACATCTGGTTTTCATTCTGCAACTTCCAATACCCCTGTTTTTCATTCTGTACCTCCTCCCAGGTCCTTCACCCTCCTGGTCACCATCCTCTGGGCACACTTCTGACAAAGCTATTGTGAGAGGAGCTGTTAATATGCTGTGACTGAATAGAATGGCCCACTAGTTCCTCCTGCTGTCTCCCCCTACCTCAGAAGCTGCCCTTGGCCTGACTTCCTCCCCATGTTCCTGGAAAAACAAAGGCTAACATCCACAGATCAGATCCTCATTGACAGCCCTCAGAGATGATGCAATAGCCTGGGGAAAATGGTACAGAATAGATGGAGTTCTTAAGAGAAGCCCTCTGATTACATTGGGAGTTTGTTTATCATCTCTTTTCTCTGAAGGCAGTTCTCACAGATTCCTGACTAGAAAGATGGATCTCAACTTGGAAATGGCAGAAAATCTACAAGTAGTATCCTGCTTTCCTGGCCAAACGGCTAAGAGAGACCAAGCAGACATGAATAGTTCAGCAACTGTAAGGGAGATTTCAAAAGTCTCCAGCCTTTGAGTCCCTGTAGGACACAGATATCCAGGCTGCAGGGCAAACAGGAGAGTCTCAACTGCACTGAGGATCAGTTACATGGGGAATGAGATTAATAATCCTATTCAGCAAATTTTAATTTACTGGTGTTTTTTCTTGCAATAACACAGTTACTTTTCTAGTTTCCAAAAATTCCAAGGAGGCTCCAGAAAGTTTACTTATGTTTTCCAAAGTGATTCATTTTTGAGATACAGCCAGCATGAATGTGGACTCCAAGGGAAATAAAATTTAGGACTAAGTGGAAACCAGAACTTTGAAAAGGAATAAGGTTACAACCTGGAGTACAGTTCCATTCTTGTGCACTAGTACATGGAAGAAAAAGAAATCTCATTAATTCAAGGCACTTCATACCTCTCTGTCCAATTGATCCCCTGAAAATATCAGCAGCTCAACAATTCTGGATATTATTTGGTCTTCTCCATCTGTTGAAGGGAAAATTCCAGTTATTCCTTTTAAGAAAAGCACAAAATAATCTTAAATTTTCCCAGTGACAATGCTTGTGGCTTGGTTAGGAATCAAGGAAGATGAGGGCTTTTTAATTCTTAGCTAATAAATTTTACCTTGCCTCTTCTGATCAGACACAAACCATTTGAGACTCTTCTCTAGTCCTTTCTTTCCTTGCTCAGTCACCCCCTGCCCCCTGCTGCATTCACTGTAAGAATGTTGTTGAAGACATCAGTTTCACTATACATGATCCTATGAAGATATTAGAAGAAATTTCCCTTTGTTTTTAAATTTTATTTTATTATTTTATGTATTTTTTGGTGCTGGAGATCAAGCTCAGGACCTCATGCAGGCTAGGCAAGCACTTTACCACTGAACTATGCCCCCAGCCATCCCTCTGGTCTGTAGCCTTTTCATCAGTGATGATGTTTTTCTTTATGGACACCATAGATTCCATATTTGATCGTAGTTTCACCTTTGTATCATCTACCAGAAAGAGCCATATTTGTAGCCCAGATCTAAGGGAGAATATAATCTTCTGTTCTACATTTTGGGTTTAACCTAATCCCTAAACCCATCTTATTTTCCCATTTTTGTTTTCTATTTATATTCTCTTTTAAGTTTGATTGATTTTTAACTGACTGAAATGTATACTTTTCATGCCATGTCTTTACAACAAGATGGGGTAAAAAACAGATGAAATTAATAAATTCTCCCATCCCCAAGTTTCTAATGGCGGATAGACTGAAAAACAGCTACCATTTTGTGTAGCGTACATGTTGGAACCAGGGAAGTAGACTTGATTTTTCTTGTCTCACAACTCGCTAACAAACATGATAAAAAGGGGCTGGAGCTATAACCCAGTTGGTAGAGTGCTTACCTTCTATGCACACAACCCTGCGTTCAATCCCCAGCACTTCAAAAAGAATAAAAAAATTTAAAAAAAACACACATGATGAAAAAAAAAAACCACATTTTGAAAAAAAAAAAAAAAACCACATTGTAGGTATGGCATGGTGGCACATGCCCATAATCCCAGGGACTCTGGGGACTAAGGCAGGAGAGTCACATGTTTGAGGCCAGCCTCAACAATTTAGCGAGGCCCTGTCTCAATATAAAATAATAAAATGGGTTGGGGATGTAGCTCAGTGACAGAGCACTTGCTTTGCATGTGCGAGGTCCTGAGTTTGACCCCCAGTACAGAAGAAGAAGAAGAAAACAGAAAATGGTCATTGATATAGAACAGAATCCAAACAGAGGAAGGCCAGTTACTGAGAGAACAGTATTTCTTAGTTGTGACTATCTGAGGTCATGGAATTCACATTTGTCCCACATAAAGGGAACAGAGTAGAGAGGTCTGGGAATTGGTGTAGCCAGTCTAGTGAAGGGGAGAGAAAGGCAGGACGCCTGGGGCTCAGATTGCTTGAGAGCAAGAAGAACAAACTGCACAGTCTGGGCAATTTTCTCTGCTGCTGCTTTCCCCTGGGGAAGCTGCTCTGAGTGCCCTGGCTTCCTCCCTGTGGAGGAAGAGCATCCGAGCTTCAGTTTGGTTTAGGAGATCAATTACCATCCCCCAGCACACTTGAGATAGCAATAAAGTGTTGACATTCTCTTTTGAGCAGACCCAGAGGGCTCCTCCTTTCCTCTAGCTCCCTCACTTAAAGCCTCAGTGGGCTGGGGATATAGCTCAGTTGATAGAGTGCTTGCCTTGCAAGCACAAGGCCCTGGGTTCAAGCCCCAGCACCACCAAAAAAAAAAAAAAGCCTCAGTGGCAGCGTGTGTCCCTCACAGTGCAGCAGAAGGCCACTGTTGTGTGTCAGTAGTTTGAGGGAGAACTTCTGCCTTGATCTTAGAGTGCCACAAACCCAGGAGCCACCTCTGCCTCACATCTTCCACTGGAGATAGTGGGGACAAAGTCACAGGGGACAAACCTATTTGGTGAGAAAAGACAGGAACAAGCTTTTCTTGCTGTGGCATTTAGTTCTTCTCTCCTTAATTCTCCCCTCAGAGCCCCGTGTTCCCATAAGCCTCATGGGATTGCTAGCCCTAGCTATAGCTATTGTTATGGTTTTGGTGACAACTGACCAGTCTGGTCACTACTTCTCATTTTGCTTCATGTTCTTCGCCAGATCTGGTATCTGACAGCTCCCTCCTTTTCCATAGGAGTCCAAAGCAATATTTAAATCTGGGTTGATGTTTCAACTCTATCCAGTGCAAACTGGTCCAGGGTCATTGGTAACATGATCAAATCTAATACTGCATCCCCCACCCCGCAGGACAAGGTTGAATGCACGCTTTGTGGTTCCTCCTCTTCCTCTGTAGGAGACTTTTCTTTTGACTTAGCAGTGAGCTCTGCCTGTTGGTTCAACCTGTGGGTGGAGTCCCCGTGCCTTGGGCAGTATCTCAAGCTACAGCTCAGTGCCTAACAGCATGTTGCTGGCAGGGCTGCTGAGCCTCGCAGGTTTCAGAGTACTGAGCTAAACAAACACTGAATACTTGTATACCTCCGTCTGGCACACTCAGCCCAACACAAACGCACGCACGGAAGGAAGGTTTACCTTTCTTAGAACTTGCTTCTGTAACTTTTAAGTTTTCTTTTCGGGCAGGACCCTGTAGCTCCGCTATCTCCAAGCCTCCTCCCTGGAAGTGGATCCTTTCTGGAGGTGGCCAGGAGTAAACAATTTCAGCCACTCGGTTGGCAATGGAAGCAACTTTGGGGTCCACAACTGAAACAAGAGAAAATGGGGCTGAGTGGCTGTTCCCAGAACTTCTTCTGGCTTGTTGGTATGCAGAGTTTCTTGGAATGAAGAGGCCAACCCAGAATGAGAAGAAATTGCCCAGGAGTGTGTGTGTGTGTGTGTGTGTGTGTGTGTGTGTGATTCTTCAGAAAGTACTGGTAGCTGCCTGGCAGAAGCTGGGATGCAGGAGGAATACTCAGAAGAATGATTGTCACCTTGTAACAATTGCCTTATTTGTACCTCATTTCGATGTCATTCAGATTATGGTCCTTTCCCCTTTGCAAAGAAACACAAAAGGGACTGCTTTCATGAAATGCTCATTATGATTTTATTTTTATTCTTCATTTTGTTTTGATTTTAGATGTCCTATATACCTATGAGCAAAGGAGGGCATTTAATAGTCTAACAAACATTTGTCGGTTTGTCACTAAGGAAAGAGAAATATCCCAGATGTTAGGCCATATTCATCCCCAAGTTCATTATTAAGTAAGCAATTCCGCTTGCTCATATAGTCACATGTCTTCCCTCCACGTCCACTGGAAAGCATTCGATTAATGCTTATAGGTAAACAAGGATGCACAGAGTGCGACCCATCCTTCAAGAATTTCCCAGGAAAAGGGTTGTGCATTTGCAGGCAGAGGTATAGAATAAAGCATTTGGGAACCAGAAGGTTTCCATGGCATTGACCTCCCTCAGTGTTGTAGCCTGCCAAAGACAAATCAACTTTGCACCTGGTTGGGGATCGGGTAGAATGTGGTGGGCAGGTACATGGCTAAGTTGTTGGGTAGCAAAATTTTTCTTATCTATTTGTCACCAAGTTCTTAACTGGTGGAAGCTTATACAGGCTGTGTCTTGGGTGCCATATGAAACAGCTGAGTTGTATCGTATCTTATTTGAAAAAGAACACCAACTCATTCACAAGACTTGAGATGGTAATGGAGTAGTTTGGGCCAGAAGGTTGGTATACCTAGGGGAAATCCTGGGTTTTGTAAATCGTGATAGATGAGACAAGGTCTAGGTCCTAGGAGAAATCCGTCACAAGAGAAATAGGGGGAGCTGCCAAGGCAATTTCCTATCCTCTGTCTCTGGAATTCTTCCCTAGCATGAGAGCTTCAGTGGCTTCCTTTGCATTCACTGGCCACTCACCAAAGGGCCATAGGGATCATGCTCTATCCATCAAGCTTTCCTCAGGTGGACATCTGGCTTTCAGAAGTCATATTTTTCGTGCTCAGACCGTAGGGTTCAAAAACTGGTAAGGAGTGAACTAGGGAGAGGAAAAGTCAAGGGAAAATGCTTTTCCTTTTCATTTTAACAACCAAACCAAATGTACTTCCCATTTTAAAATCACCTTATTGCAGCCAAACTTAATCACCTGTTCAACAATGGATTCCATAACCCCTGACAAGGAAATGGCAAGAAGCTGGTTTCCCAAGCCAAGTGTGCAGTCTTATCAGGAGGTGAGACAGGAAAGCTTACATGTGCTCCCTCTTATAACCTGCTACAGCCTGTCTGGGGGCATCAGTGGATGGTTCTCCCACCAGAAGTTAGCCTGTGCCCATCTTCATGCTGAGATGGCCAGGCTGAAGAGGAGCCTCAAAGGCTGTCTCTCCTCACTTTCCAGCACAACCAGGGTAACCTCGATTTCACCAGCAGGCACAGAAGTACCCAATCAAACTAACCTGTAGCCAGTTTCTATGGATATGTGAAAATGAGTGGGGGATACAAAGGAAATATGTGCAGGACATGCTAGATGAAAACATTCTCAGATGGACTAGGTCGAGTGAACATTCCCATCTGGAATAACTTCACTTTAAAAAAACGAAGGAAAGATTCTAGATAGGATCCTATCTGATAGGTAAGGAGTATTGGATGGGGTTGGGGAGAGGACAGAAAGGCTACCTATCCTTGGGAGTCTATTTTGGGCATATTGGGGGGCCAGGAAGAGCAGAAAGCAGAATTTGGAAGGTGCTACTCAGTCCTTGATCTGAGACATTTTCCTTAAAGAGAAAGGGCAGGGAATTTAGGTGTGATTTCTATATGGGAGAGTTTGCTGTTTCCCACTTAATATCCATATTCTTCCTTAGTAACAGTCCCCTAAAAAATGTGAAAGGCAACTGAAACAAATACATCCAGCCTTCCTTGCAGCAGGGGTGACAAATGAGATGTAAGGAAAAGTTAGGAGCAGTTTCAAGAAGGCTCTCTAAAAGGGAATTATCTAGAAAGAAGGCACCCTGGGACCTTCCCTTGTTTCCTTTTTCTTCCGGCTTAAAATGTAGATAGACTGGTTGGAGTCCGAGCAGCTACTTTGGAAGCCACTAGCTGAGGCGTGGCAGAATTCCTAGGAATCCCTAATGACTTTGTGGAGCAGCCGAATCAGATCTGGGCTTCCACACTTTGGTCCTCTTTTATGGGAAAGAAAAGTAAACCTCTGTTAGCTAAGCCAGTTATTTGGGTTTTCCAATCTATCTTGTTGAACCTAATCTTAACTGTAACAGTTGGCGTGTAAGAAATCAGAGCTGTGGAGAAACAAGATTCACAAGTAAAAGAACCTGGGCTTGTGGCCTAAGGTATGTGTTAACTTCTATTTCTCTACATCTTGAGGACTCTAACAGGAACACTTTGGTCTTGGGACATACCTCACGGTGGCCACCTTAAGCCTGGTATCTGAGTACTGGAGGCAGTACAAGGTCATAGTGTAGCCTTCAGTTAAAATAACCAAGTGAAACTAAGCTCTGCCTGATGTGTGGCAACACAGAAACAGAACGTGAGGCTCCCTTGGGTCACACCCAGTAAAACCAACACAATTAACATAAAACCTACATAATTAACTAAACAAGAAAGGGAGGAGAGAGAAAGGGGAGAAGGAAAGATAAGCTGTACATAAGTGTTTAAAGCAAAGCTTCCTTAGGAGATGTTATGTATAGATTAGCCATAGATATTCTTCAGCTCATAAACCCTCTGCTTTTTAAACTTAATATTTTATTCTCAGTCTCACATAGGAGTTAACTTTCTTAACCTACCCTCCCTTCAAAAAAAAAAAAAAAAAAAGTAAAGAAGTTGCTCTTGAAACTTCAGAAAATTAAACAAGGTCATGTGATACTTCTGTAAATATCAAAACACAGAATGTCATTTATCCCAGGAAAAGTCTGAGGATGTAAATCTGTAAAGACCTCCTGACTCCCGGCAAGTCCACACAGCAGCTGCGAAGGCCTTTCTGTTGGCTGCAGAGTTCAGAGACAACCCCCGCCATGTCCCCCCCCCCCCACAGGAGCCTGCTGTGCTGTGTGAGGGTGGAGGATTGTGGGAGGAGGGGAGGACACCTGGGAACGGCCCCTACACTCTAGAGTCACCGTGGCCACTCAGCTGCACTGAGCGCTGAGCACAGATGCCCTGCTGTGAAGGTTGAACAAAGGCCAAGGATGACCTCTAGTTCTGCCTTTCCTTTGGCAAGGCCCTCATATTACCTGTGCAAAAAGGTTCCCCAGGCAGTCCTGACCCTGATCTTCCCTGGTCTAGATGTCTACCAGTTTAACAGGAAGTGGGCATTTCGCAGATCCCAGGGAGTTTTCTCAAGCTGTTCACCTGTGGGCTAATTCTCCAAGAAAATCAGCAGAGTCACATTTTAAAATTGAGACATTACTGCCACCTGTTGACTCAATCTCAACAAGTTACCCAGGCCAATCAAACCTTGCGGGAGGGGTCTTGCTGTTAAAGTGTGGGCATCTTTGCAGAAGAAAACACTGTGCAGGGCCCAAGAGGTCAGCTAACTTGTGAAGGGAGGCAGCCTCGGCCCCTGGCCAGGGCTCTCTACTCTGGCTGTCTGCCACAGGGGATTAGGCATCGGAGCAGCAAGCTTATTTACTGAC
Source organism: Glaucomys volans (assembly GCA_020662805.1). Lineage (NCBI taxonomy): Eukaryota > Metazoa > Chordata > Mammalia > Rodentia > Sciuridae > Glaucomys > Glaucomys volans. Next base: position 119,343 of record JAJEJO010053972.1, read on the forward strand.
AGTGGAGCCAGGAAACCGGTCCCATCACTCTACACTGCCATCTTCTTCCTTTCTGTGCAGTCTCGAGCAGAGTGGCACAATTATTATTGAATACGAATCAGCTGGAGAGCTGAGGCAGGAGTACCCCAAAGCCTGTCTCTCCTGGATGGAAGAGATGAGCTGTTATGCACACACAGAGGGGAAGGATTTGGGTGTGGGAGAGAAAAAGTTCCCAAAGCCTACCTCCATTCTCCAGGTGCTGATCCACATTGGAAAGGGACCGGGACCACTGCTGACCATGGATACCACACTGAGGTGCTCCTGTCACCGAGCCCTGAGCACAGATCTTAGGTGAGCTCTGCGGACTGTCCTCCTTCTCTGTTACTCCAAAGAGAGATTTCCAAGAAGACTTTTTCTTGCCGAGGTTTATGGGCTTCTCACTGGATGGGGAATTTCTGCAGGGCCATTGCCCCTGTCTACTTGATTGAAATGTGAAATTCCCCAGTCCCTTCTGGGACAAGCTTCTTGTTCTTGGCAGCTTGGGTGAGAAGACAGCAGGGGCATTCTTGAAGACATGGTGTTTGGTATAAAATGCCAGGATTTTGAATTCTATGCTGTTTGGGTCATCATCATCCAGGGGGATGTCTTCCAGGTCACAGGTGCTGGTGCTGCACATGGTGGGCTGTAATGACAAAGTCCACATGTCTTTCTATGTATGGGGACATCAGTTATTTGTAGGTTAAGAGAGTTGGGTTAAAACTCTATACTCTTACTGTGCACCTATTCTCTTTTGCTGGGCAGCCAGGGATAAACCAGAGATGGAATAGCCACAGTCTTACTGTGATGGGAAGAGGGAAATGAGCATTGATAATTCCAAAGGAAGAGAATGAGCCAAGAGCTGTAGTGGAGATGTGGGTAGCCAGGCACATCTGTCAGGGGCAGGTCAGCTTCAAACAGAGGGGCGAGTGAGGGCTTCTTAAAAGATGGAAGGTTTAGACAGGTGAGCTGAGAACTGCATGGCCAGGGAGTAGACTGGGTGACTTGAGGATGTGTTTGAAGAGTGGTGTGAGGATGGCAGGCATAAGCAAGCAAATCTTGGGCATACTGGAGGGAAGATAAACTGGGGCTGGATTATACAGGCCTTTGAACACCAGCAGAATGGCTTTGCATTTTCTCTTATCAATCAGTACCTTTCACAAGCAGCCACAGGGTTGGGGAAGTGGGGAAAGGTCTTCTTGGGAGAGGATGGGTGAGCAAAGGGGAAGGCCAACTCAGGGACAGGGAATGTCTGGGCCCACTGACTCTTCCCTTCCTCTCTCTTTGTCCTGTGCCCTCTGCCTTACTTTGTCCTTTGCTGCTATTTCCTGCTCTATGTGATATTCCATGTAAGATTTTATCTCATAAAAGCATCTTGTTGTTGTTGTTGTTATTATTATTATTATTATTATTACAAATTTGAAAAACACTGATGGAGGCAATGAGGAGCTTTTCATTGTTCTGGTGGGAGAGTGATTTGTTCACAGGTATGCCTTAGAAAGATGGAACAAACCCTAAAATGGCAGGAATGGAAGTGTTTCATCTTGATTTCCATCCAACTAATTAGAGATAATGAACTGATTTTGTTAAATTTTTCCCTGTTTACACTTTCATAAAGTAACTCCTTTTCTAGTTTCCTGCTAGGAAAACATTTATTATAAAAAAAAATATATACATATATATGTGTATATATACATATATACATATATTATATATATAATATTAATAACAATATATAATATATAATATATAATATTAATAATATATAATATAATATATTATATATAATGTCATTACATATAATTATATAATTATGTATTATATATTATTATATATAGTATAATTATATAATTATATATTATATTATATATAATATAATTATATATTATATACATATTATATATACATATACACACATATATAATATATAATATATATTATATGTATATACACATATATATGTATATACATATATACATAATATATATACACATATATATATATGAAGCTGTAGGTGGACACAATACTTTTATTTTAAAAACATTTCTTTTTGCTAATAATCTTCTTTGCTTTCTTCTGCTATAGGTTAAGGACTACATTTCCCTTTTTGTCTCAGATGTCAGAAAGCCCAGTTCTATCTTTTTCTCACTAGGTTACAATTCATAGCCAGTAGGTGTATTGGAAAACAGCTCTGGCTTTCAGTCAAACAGTCTTAAGTTCAAATCCTGGCCATGCCAATGATACTTTTGTGACCTAGGGTAGATTACTTCACCTCCTGAACTTGAGCTGTCTGTAGGTAAATTGCAAAGCCTAATAGTCATCTTGCAGGGATACTATGAGGGGACAGGATAATACCTGAGAAGTCTTGGCGCAGAAACTTGTTCAAGAGTGGTAGCTGTTATTTTATTCTACTACAATCATGCATGCATCAATTAATGACAGGAACGTGTTTTGAGAAACACATCATTGGTGATTTCATCACTGTGTGAACACAATATGTATTTATACAAACTAAGAGGGCTATGACATTACTTGGCAATATAATCTTTTAGGACCACCCTTGTATCTGAGGTCCATGTGGACCGACATGTCCTGATGTGGCACATCACTATGGAAATGTTATACCAGGCCCTCTGACTCTGTCCTTGGCAGGGCTTTTACTTGTATTCCCTTCTCTTACTGGGCCTACTGATCTTTTGGCATGCAAACTGGTATGATGATAAATAAGCTGTAGTGATATTGATGGGATGGACTGGCATGGCCCTCCTTTTCTTTCCACTTTACCCTGTCATATCAGGACTAACCTGTAAAGGAATAGGACAGTAACTGCAGACCAGGTTTGAGGTGGTGTGATGTGGTATAGACAAATTGGATAGGTGTCTGTAGGAGCCATGGTCAGTGTCACCCACTCCTTCTAACTTGCTATGTCCCTGGGAAAGTCAATCTTCTGTACTGGTTTCCATGTGGACTGAGAATGTTCTCTAGTTCTGCTATTTGAAGGAGATGTAGGGGCTGAAATATCTTCCCTGCAGGCTTGGTGGATGCTTCGTGTTCCCATCATGGTTCCCTACTTTTTTTTTTAGGAGATGCTTTTGCTGGCTGACATAGGAGCTGTTCATCTGAGGAACAGCTCCTTTACCAGCCCTGAGAAAGCAATGGCACCTGGCTAGGTGAGTTTTGATAGAAGTGAACTGCAAGGGGCTTTTCTGAAACATCAAGTGAAGATGCAGGGGCAGGAGTGGATTTCCCAGTGCAGCAACAGGCAGAGTTGCAGAACCCAACACACCTACTACCGTTCAGACATATATATATACACAACTCCTCCCAAGCCCTACAAACCTGCCTCAGGTAAGTGAGTATAAGCAAATACTTGAGGAATGTGGCATGAATGGGGATCGTAGCCATCTTCCTCCTCCTCTTTTGTTTCTTCACATTCCTGACCTATTGCAACACTTGACAATCTCTCTTCCCTTGACTGCTCCCAATTTCACACTTATATTAGGTGAACTTTAGCTCTGTCACTTCAACATCTCAAAAGACATGCTCCTTTTTGTTTTTCCACCTCTCCCCTCCCCCCACAGGCACCTCAGAGGTCAGCTGGTCCCTCTCATCAAGCCCACAGCCTGGTCCTGTCTATTCTGACTCTGTCACACATTTTGTGTTCCTACACACTTAGTCCTGCTTCCCTGTTCCAGGCCACTATTGTCTCTGACCTGGAACACTGCAAGATCCTTTCTCCCCCTCTTGTCCTTCCTTCAACCTAGACTCCATCAGCAGCCAAACAATCTCTTAAAAACATACAGGGCAAAGTCTGAATCATATCTACAATACCTGAACCCAGTGACCAATCTTCTCATTGCTCAAGGTGAGACAACCATTTTGTGCCAACCTTATGTGATACAAAAAAATTAGATCTGAACAACTCAAGTCTTTAGATATAAGTACAGTTTGCAGAAAATGCAGGGGATAGAGAAATAAACTAATGGCCTAAGGAAACAACAGTACAAATTCAGGATATGGTAAATTCTACAAGATGAATGAACTGATTTCTTTAGCAAATAGCATATGCACACACATACAAACACTCACAAGTGAAGAGGGGAACTGTTGTAGACTAAAAGAGACTTAAACATATCAGTCACATGCAATGAATGGTCCTTCTTTAGATTTGAATTCTAACCTATTTACCATGCAATGATGTAGATGTTTTTGAGACAATAGAGGAGGTCTGAATATGTGCTTTTTAGATGGTGCTGAGGAAATATCAATAATCATGTTAAATGTGGTAACATTGTTTTTCAAAAGTATCTGAAAAAGTTGATACATCTGTAAGCATATATACTATATGTACTGCAAAATATGAAGACACTTTGGCTGACTTGCAGAACCCAGAATAGCACCAAACACATGGCAAGTGCTCAGTAAATATTTGATGAATGAGTGAATGAGTGATTACAGGGCTGCCAGATGAAACACAGGACATCTGGTCTAATTGGAATTTGAACAAACAAATTTTTTAAAGAACAAGTAAATTTTAGTATACATATGTCCCAAATAAAATGCTATATTAAACTAAAAAATAAAAATTTTGTTATTTACCTGGAATCCAAACTTAACTGGGGGCCTTGTATTTTTATTTGTTAAATCTGGCAACCCTGTGAATGAAAGATGTGTTGAGATATCCTGAGATCTGAGATATGAATAAAGTGGACCGAGGGCTGAGACTGAGGAACTGAAGACAAGCAACAGAATGAGCTTAAAGAAAAGTGAAACTGTAGCCGGGCGCGGTGGCGCATGCCTGTAATCCCAGCACTTGGGAGGCTGAGTCAGGAGGATCACGAGTTCAAAGCCAGCCTCAGCAACTTAGCGAGGCCCTAAGCAACTCAGTGAGACCCTGTCTCTAAAAAAATATAAAATAGGGCTGGGGATCTGGCTCAGGGGTGGAGTGCCCCTGAGTTCAATCCCCAGTACCAAAAAAAAAAAAAAAAAAAGAAACTGCAGTGGGTTTTGTGGTCAAAGGATGAGCAGCAGGTGCAGTGTGCAGGCAGCTAAGCCCAGGCAAGAGACCAGAGCTGAGATTTCCCAAAACAGCACTTATGAGGTTTTTATATGAGGCTTCCTTTTAAATTGGGCAGCTCCAGACCCAGTAGGCAGGAAGTATGGTTGGTCCTGTAGGAACTATGTCCTTGAGTAGGAAGGCTGATCCCTTTTCTTGAGTGTGTGTTGTTAGAGAGAGGAAGGGGCTGGTTTCTTTGAGAAATAAGTTTGGTAAATGCTGATTCAGGAGCAGCATCCGAAGTGTGTGGACTGCAGGGCATAGTGGTGCATACCTGTAATTCCAGCTATTTGGGAGGCTGAAGCAGGAGGATCACAAGTTCCAGGCTGGCCAGGTCAACTTAGCAAGATCCTTTCTCAAAATAAAAAAATGAAAAGATCTGGGGATGTAGCTCAGCAGCAGAGCACCCTGGGTTCAATCCTGAGTTAAAAAAAAAAAAAAAAATGTTGGCGGGAGTCACTGAGGATAAGATGGTGCTATGGTCCTTTCACTTTGTAAAAGAAGAGACTTTGTTGTTTTATGGCTAGAAAAGAACTGGAGACTTGGCCCAACCAACTGGCAAAGCCAAGAGTGAGAGAAGCAGAACGGAAGGCAAGGCTTGCTCAGGATGTGGCCACAGAACGAGGGAGGAGGACAGGACGCTGTGACCAGAGGCCAGAATGTGTGTGGGTGAAGAGAACAATGCAGACATGAAAGTGTTAATGAAGACACTAGGTATGTTGAACAGGTGTAGGGAGCGCACCTGCTGAGCCATAACTCTTACTTTAAAGCAGCGTGAACAAGTCAGTTTATAACACATTTGATCCCACCTGCTCTCAGAGATTCCTAGGGACATTTGACTTTATAGAAGTCCTACTTCTGGACCTAAGGAAACCTAAACTATAAAGAAGCCCTGAGCACTGGTTCAGAACCTGGAAGGGAGATTTCACCTCCTGCACAAAGGCCCATGAGGCTTATGCTATCTCAGTGACTCAGAAACTCAGCCCTACTCCTAACACCATACATTCATTTAATATTTACATACTTTCTCCTTATCAGTAACAAACCCACACTTTTTTTTTTTTTTTTTTTTTTTTTTGGTACTGGGGATTGAACCCAGGGACCTTAAGCAGTGAGCACATCTCTAGCTCTTTATTTTCAATTTTGAGGCAGGGTTTCTCTAAGTTGCTTAGGGCCTTGCTAAGTTGCTGAGGCTGGCTTTGAACTTGTGATTCTCCTCTCTCAGCCTCCTGAGCCACTGAAATCACAGGCATGTGCCACTACACCCAGTTCTAAAACCTACACTCTAAAAGTCAAGGTTATGGAGCTTTTTTGTTGACCTCTTTTTTCCTTTCTGAGGACTCTTCCCTCCAACCTGTTAATGGGCCAAAGTCCATCTCCCCAGCATGACCTTGGGGAGCACAGACTGTATGGCTTACACCAAGTGTCCCCTGAGAAAACCTAACTGAAGGGAACCCCTAAGTTGTGGGGCATGCCAGACACACTTTGGGATTTTTCTACCTCTGTGGAGGTTGGATTTCACTTCCCTTCATATGGCAGGTAATGGATGAGCACACAGAGGAAATGACAGTGGAGGCCCCCATGACCTAGTGCCCCAATTATGCTGGAGTTGGGACCTACCCTTGGTTCTCTTCTCCTCTGCCTGTCCCAGACGTGGGGGGCATGGAGACCCTCTCCTTGGCAGGTCCAGCAAAAGAACTGACTTTCATTAGCCCTGGACATGCAGCTGAGGCTTGAGTGCAACTTGGGGTGTTCCTGCACTTCCCCATTTCCTAGCCCAAATCATAAGCTGCATCCGTCCAGTTGCTTTGAGCCCCGTCTTTAGCACCCTGGGCCTTTCTGCCCCGTGGAGCCTAGCTGCCCTTTTCCCTTCCTCTCACTCCAGAACGTCATTCCTTTCTGTCTTATTTGCCATCTCAAAGTATGACATGTTCCTAATCCTGAAGGTGAAATGAGGCATAAGGTGAAATGAGGAATAAGGCAAAATGCCTTCACTTCCTGCCGTAGAAGCTGAACTCAATACCTTAACTTCTCGAAACCCAAGCTAAATAGAAAGAAACTAAACAAAGCCTCAGATCAGGTTCATCACACAGAAGGACTAAAGCTCTGTGTGGAAAAGAGATGGGGAGGACCTCAGGGAGGAGGGAGCTCTCTCCAGGGTTAGGAGATGGACCTCCCATTTCACCTGGGCCTTGTATTCAAGGAAGTCCTTAGAGGGACTGCCAGGACTCGAATGAGTACCCAGGTTCCCCCAAGGTGCTCGAGTCTCTGGGTGTTCCACCCCTGCTCCAGGGGAAGGGTGTCCCCAGCCAGGAAGAGGCACCCAGCCACTGACAACTCTCAGTCATCACGTATCTTGTCATAAACACAATGAGAGAGGACTGCATAATGTTAAAAAGGACTCAATTGGTTGTATATTGTACATATTTAGCTGAGCTATCTATTCAAAACTCTGTGAAGCAAAGGAGAAATGAAAGAGAAACCTTCATGACCTTTCTCTCTCTTTCCTGGAAACCCCATTAACTAGATTCTCAGTGTCATTTTGCATCCTGAGACAGACAGAAGAACTTTAATCAACCCAGTCAATAGCTCCCTGAGTTTTGCCTTCTTTGGCAAACCAGGGCTGAAGTTCCCACCTGTCCTCCTGAGAAGGCTGAGCAGGAGACTGCTGCCGCCTGCTGTTACCTGGTCTGGAAGCTGTCAGTGGCTTCTGCAGCAGGGCAGGTGGCAGTGTGGCTATTTCTATACCTGAGTCTGTCTCCACGCTTAAGAGGAAACTGTCCACAGGTCTTCTTGGCTTCTCATTTAGAAAGACTTTTGTGACTTAAAGCTCCAGGCTGCAGTCTCTTCAGGTTTAGGACGAAAGGCTGAAGGGAAGCTTAGGGAAGAGAGCCACTTCCTTATTAAACCCCGCCTCCAGCCTTTTCACCCAAGGAGCACCAACCTTTGCTTATGTCATTTGACTCTGAAAGTAATTCTGCATCCCTTACCAAACACTTTGGTTTCCCTATAGGAGCAACTAGGTGGGTTCTTTCCTGATACTTTATTCTCTTGTGGTTTCTTCAGTTTAATAAATGCTGACCACACCTAGAACGCCACAGGTACTGTTCACCTAATTAGTCTTAACACTAGCAAGGAGTAGGTGTTAGTGTTCCTATTTTCCAATTGAGGTAACTGAGACTCAGAGAGGTAAAGACTCTGTTGGGGGTCCTGTCACTGAAGTTGAGATCCAAATCCTGGTTGTTCTGGCTTTACATGATATTGTTACCTCTCCTGTGAGATTCAAAAATTGTATTCAAATGGACCCACTGGAAAAGCTTTAAAAACTAATCTAATCTCAGCCATAATAAAAGCCCCACAAACTCATTTAGGGGCAATGTGTTACTATTTTAGGAATAGAATTCCCTATGTATATGAAATAAGAAATAGTTAAATATGATTTTACTCTCTATCCAGATTCTTTTTTAAATTTTTTTGTTGTTGTTGTCCATGGACTTTGTTTTATTTATTTCTATGTGGTGCTGAGAATCAAACCCAGTGCCTCATACACACTCGGCAAGTGCTCTACCTCTGAGCCACGACTCCAGCCCATCTATCTAGATTCTTAACTGAAATAGATGTTTATGGCCATCCTTATGATCATGAAACCTTGAGCACAGCTGACTGAAATGTGAAGATGAAGGAAGTGTGAGTGGTAAAAGGGGAATTAAGGCTGTTTTCATCAAACTAGGGGAAGAACTGGTCATTTAAATATTAGGCAAACAGACTCACGAGAGATGGACAGATGGTAGTTATGGGAAAGATTGTTGATGACTCAAAGTGAATTTTCACCAGCAAAGAAATATTTATTGAACATAATATGCACCAGTCTGGTCAACTTAGGAGGTATTAAAGAAATATTAAGAATGGCTCTTCTCCAGAGGAATGAGAAGTTGTGATCCATTGCACACAGTATGTCAAAATGCAGTCTACTGTCATGTATGGTCAATTAGAACAAATTAAAAAATTGCAAAAAAAAAAGATGATTTATTTATTTATTTATTTATTTATTTATTTATTTATTTACTTTGGGCATCAGGGATTGAACTCAGAGGTGCTCGACCACTGAGCCACATCCCCAGTCCTATTTTGTATTTTATTTAGAGACAGAGTCTCACTGAGTTGCCTAGTGCCTTACTTTCACTGAGGCTGGCTTTGAACTCGCAATCCTCCTTTCTCAGTCTCCCGAGCTGCTGGGATTATAGGTGTGCACCCTTATGCCTGGCAAGAATGGCTTTCCTCTTTAAACAAATTTACAGTCAGAGCTGGGGGTGCAGTTGAGTGGTAGGGTGCTTGCCTAGCATGCATGAAGCCCTGGGTTGGATCCCCAGCACCAAACAAAACAAAACGAGAAACAAACAAAAATTTCCCCAAACCCACACTCCTTCTTTGGGGGGGGATGAAATAGTATGTATTTATTTGAACAATTCAAGTATATTGAAATGCATGTAGCCAATGACTAAAACACACAAGATGGACGACAGCTGTTATTGGGCTCAGAGTTAGGTAACCAAATGATTATGGTTGCAGAAACTGGTAGGAATTCCAAAGGTCTTGGCACAGCAACTATGAACACGAGGAGGGGCAATCACCACGAGGAAGTGAGTTCCCCAAGGGTGGGGACTAGCCCCGTCTCCTTCACTTCATATTTCCCATGCCTAACAAGCTGGCACATCACAGTGATGTGACTCGACAAGCCATGTTGTGCATTTAAAAACCCAAAACAAAAATGACTTTCTTCTGATTTTAAAAATATACATTCTATTATAGAAAACTTACAAAACAGCATACATAGATCACCATGATCCAGTCATTCATTCATTCCATGGCAAATACTGTTTAAAATGTGGTGTATTTCCTTGTTTCCATGACATAGAGACTAGCTAGCTGTCAGTGGCTGTCCTGCCTGTTGCCGTCCTTCATGCCGCCCCTGGAGGGGTTCAGAATACACCACCCCACAGTATCCAACTGTAGCATAAGGATTTTCTGAGCTGAAGGCAGACATGGGGCAAATTCTCAGTCCTCCCCTTCTCTGTGAGGCAGGGTGGGACGGTTCTGCCCAGCTCCAGCCCCCGCACACCTGGAGTCCCAGAGCAAAGTAGGCAACAGACCTTTCTGAAACTGGCCCTGATCTTTCCCTCTTATCTTCTTACTCTCCCCATATACTTATTTCCACAGTTGGCTGCCTTTGGAGCCTAAAACCCTTTTCCTTTTTGCCTTGTCTCTACTCTACAAATTTATGGGTTTTTTGGGTTAAGATCTCTATATAAGCCCCTGATTCTAACCACCCCTTTGTTACCTGCGAATTCTGTGTGTGTGTGTGTGTGCGCATGCGTGCACAGCAGCAGGTGTCACCAGAATTCTAGATTGTTGTTGCTTTTGTTGTTGTTAATCTGCCTTTTGTCAGTCTAAATTGTAGGAACCCAGATGAGTAAACCTCTAACTTGTGTTTGGGTGAAGACAAAATAATAGGAGAAGCCGGGTGCAGTGGCGCTCGCCTGTAATCCCAGCACTTGGGAGGCTGAGACAGGAGGATCGCAAGTTCAAAGCCAGCCTCAGCAACTTAGCGAGGCCCTAAGCAACTCAGTGAGACCCTGTCTCTAAATAAAATACAAAATAGGGCTGGGGATGTGGCTCAGTGGTGGAGTGCCCCTGGGTTCAATCCCTGATTCCAAAAAACCAAAGAAACCAAAATAATAGGAGAACTGAATCGACTATGTCTGTGTCGGGGCTGTAGCTGGCCCAGCCAGAGGTGAGACTGACGTTTTTGATGCAGAGCTCTCACTGCCACAGAGCAAGACAGAATCGTGATAGGAGATTTAACTACCCTGGATGTCTGTGGAAGATTCCTGAGAACCAAGGAGCATCTCACTTGAAGCTAGTATCATTTCTTAAGCTGGAGAAAGTCAGGAGGGTAAACATTGTTCTACATTTGAATCATTGGAAAACTTGAAGAAAGAATAGAAAGAATCCATGTTCATCTTTTTATAGAATTTGTGATCATTAAGAGAGAATTCTGGGCCGGGCACAGTGGTGCACACCTATAATCCTAACCACTCGGTAGGCGGAGGCAGGAGGATCGCAAATTTGAGGTCAGCCTCAGCAACTTAGCAAGACCCTGTCTTCAAAATAAAAAACAAAAAGGACTGGGGACTCTAGCTCAGTGAAGAGAGAAGGAGAGAGAGAAAGTGGGGTGGAGGGATTATTTCTGGTCTGGTTAGGCATCAACCTTAAAGTAAAAGATAAGCATGGTTTTATGGTCATAGGTTCCAAAAAGGCATTCCAATAACAACTCTCATTTTACTGAGTCTCTGTCAATTATTAATTCAGCCGTGTAGCAGGTACTTACACTTAGGCCCCTTTACAGATGAGGGACCTGAGGCACAGAAGGCTAAAATTGCCCAAGATAACAAAAACCACATGAGGCAGAACTGAGATCTGAGGGAGCCCTGGCAGTCTGTCTTTAGAGCCGGTGACTCTAAGCCCTTGACAACGTTTAGGTATATTCCCTTTGTTAGCACCCTGTCTTGTTTCTCTTATGGACCCGCTATCACTGCTGTTTGGAGTAGGGAAACACTGGGAGAAATGAAATGGGCAAAAGAGAGTGTCAATTTTTTTTTTTTTTTTTTTTTTTTTTCCTGGCTGGGGCTTGAACCCAGGGCCTTGTGCATGCAAGGCAAGCACTTTACCAACTGAGCTACATCCCCAGCCCTTGAATATCTTTTTGATGGAATGTTAGAAGCTTTGGAGATTCTCTGACTTTATAAAGATATGCCTCTTTGCCTGATTTAGATTAGACTTTTTCACAACTCTCTAGAGATTCAAGTTAATTGTAGAAAACTAGTAACAATGCAAATAATTCCTCCCATTATAAAGAAACTTGGCTCCTGCAGAATGCAATAGATTTATTGTCCTGTAGATATTGACCAGACTTTCCAGTTTTGCTTCTTTTTATAGATTCAATCCAGTATTTCTTATCTGACTACAAATGTGTGGTGGTTGGAGTTCTCCTTTGAACTGGTTGTAATATTTTATTAAATCTTAAAAGAGTTAGATAACGCATTTGACACAGGTTCTTTTCACGGTTTTACCCTTAAACTTTTTCTTTTATTTTTTATACCAGAGATTGAACCCAGGGGCACTCAACCACCAAGTCACACCCCCAGCCCTTTTTGATTTAGAGACAGGATCTCACTGAGTTGTTTAGCATCTCGCCTTTGCTGAGTCTGGCTTTGAACTCTCCATCCTCCTGTCTTAGCCTCCCGAGCCACTGGGATTACAGGTGTGTACCACCGTGCCCAGTGGTGCACTGTTTTTAATCTTTTAATATTGATCAAATCACTTAAATTCTCTGGCCCTCAGGTCCCCTTCAGTCTCTTCTTGGATTATATGCTTAATTAATTGAGATGCATTTTAACAGCAGTCTTGTGTTTCTTTTACTGATTCTGCTTCTTACTAGGTGAAAGGTGTGAGGGAGTGATTTGGAGGAAGAAGCACAAAGAAGACCTTTGATTTTGAGGCTAAAAAGGAGCTTTTTGGATGAGCTCTCACTTTATTTTCTTTTTAAAGAATTAAAAATTTTAAAAAATTTTTGAGCTCTCACTTTATAAGTATGTATACAAAAGGTATTTGGAAGAGACGATAAGAAAAAGTTATTCTGACACTTGGTGAAATGGCAAGGCAGACTTTATTCAGGACCATAGCCATAGGGATAGGGAGCTCTGCAGGAGGGGAGGGAGTTGGCTTAACCCTGACAATAGCATGGGCAATGGGAATTTAAGTCAAGGACCAGGTGGGCAAAATTAGTGGATGGAAGTTACTAAGAGGAAGCATCAGGGTATGAGGAGACGCTGGCTAGACCCACTAACAAAATCCTGGCTGAAGCAGGTAATTAGACATCACCTGGGGGACGGTGGGGAGGGAGTTTGATTGGATATAGGGTGAGGGCATGTCAGGGGAGGCTGACTATGGTTTGGTCAAGGAGAGAGCATTTGTCAGTGTCTCTGACAGAAAACAAATGCAAAAGAGTGGCACAGCCCTGGAAGAAGAGTTTCAGACCAAAGAGAGGTTTCTGAACAAGTTTATGACAAAAGAAGAGATTTTTTTCAAGTTTATTTACAACAGAAGGCAGACAGAAAGCAGATCAGTTCTGAGTTGATTTGATTTCTATCTTCTCTGTTAAGGAAAACAGTCACATTTGGAAGTGATCGAGAGACACTGAAGCTTTGGGTACATAAGATGATGGCATGGGTGTACTTAGCAGTGTTAAGTGAAACTTGGGCCTAATGTAGGCAGCAGACCCAGGGCCACCATTAAGGGTGCCTGAGGGCTGGTCGTGACTCTCACAGTTTGAGGGAGTTGGTGGGTCTCAAAAATCACACTTGTGCTCACATCCAGGAAAATCCTACACTGGGTTATTAAATGGATGATTTATGAACTATTAGGGTGGTGAATTTCACATGTTCCCAGAGAGTTGGTCAGGACAGATGAATCCCATCTCCCATAGATCAGGGGTGTTTTTGAAGTGCACGTTCACTCCTGGAAGGCTTTTGACAAAGATCTCAGGAGACATGTGGGAATGAGTTGGAGAACTGCAGGCTAGTTGATACTGTAATTGCAAAACTTTCTGGGTGGTTTCTCAATAATATTCTAAGTGTGCATTGATGGAATGGGGAGGGACTTGACCTTGAGGATTGCTTATTTCTTCTTCCTTCCCTTGGTGTGTGAGTGTGGGTAAATTATTCAACTTCTCTGGCCCCCCAGTAGTATGTGAAAAATGTCTTATCCCTGTTCATGACTAGATGAGTAATTGGTTCTTGTACACCCAGAGGGATGCAATTTGCCTCTGAGTTCTGTCCTTGATTCTGTTTGACACTCTTTATGATTGATTTAGATGATGACAAGTTTACAGATGGTGCAAAGAGGTGGGAAGAGAATATGGATGAAATTCAGGCCCTGGAGTCAGGTAATTCTGGATGTGAATCTTGGGTCTGTCACTTCCTAATTGGATCTTGAGCAAGTTTCTGAACCTCACCAGCCTTGATTCTGTGTTCTGTTAAATGAGGACAGTAATCATATTTGGCTTTGTGTAACAACTAACTGACTATAAAGGTGTTTCATGAAAACACCCAGCAGGGTCCTGGTACCAAACTGGTGCTCCAATAAATGTCAGCTATTGTCATTACTACTATGCAGAGAGAGGTAATACTAGATAACATAATGTTCCAAAATTATAATAGCATGAAATGTGAGCTAAAACCCACACTTCTGTAGGATTGAATGTAAAACTCAATGTTTAGGATTAACTAAACAGATGCATGTGAACAGAATGGGAGAGACCTGACTTAAGAGTAGCTCATGTCAAAGACGTGAGGTTTTAGGTGATTGCCAGCTTCATTTGAATCAGTGTAATGTTGCCTTCCAGAAAGCTGACCTTGTCTTGGGCTGAGTTAATGGGAATGCAAAAGAAGCTACAGTGCCACTCTAGCTTCACCCTGGTGGGTGCACCAGACACTGTAGTCCAGATGTGGAACAGAGCCATGTTCAGCCCTGCCCTCGCAGATTTAAGTGGGGATTAAACCCAGGGCTTCATGCACACTAGGCAAGTGCTCTACCATTAAGCTACATCCCCAGCCATATTCTTATGCTTTTTCATTGAAGAAGTAAAGCAGGTAGCCAGACTGCTTGCATTTCAATCTCAGCTTTGTTGTTAGAGCAGCTCTATGACCTTGGGAAAGTTATTCAACTTGAAGCAAGGAGGGGAGATCCAAGGTAGTAGACTAGAGGGAGGCTGCATTCTTTGTCACTCAGTGATTGGGATTCAGGCACAGGAAATACTGCTTCTCTGCCAGACAGCCATTGCTGCCCACTGATCCCTTGCTGTCTGCCGCAATCACCGGCCATCTGCCAGCATATCACCCGCCTTTTGAACACAAATCACTCTCTGATAGCTGCCTATCATCCTCCATTTGCCTATTTGTCCACTTCCTGACTGGCCACCTCTTGCCTGCCCATAGTCTGCCTTTCACCTAACCTTCTTCCATTGCCCACATCCACCTGCTGATCACCCACCATTAACCTGCAGATCACCCAGAGACCACCAGCAGATCACCTGCAGCCTCCTGCCTGCTATTGCCTGGAAGTCCATTGTCACAGTACCCACAGGTGAGGTCCTGGAAGCCTTCAGGGATGCTCTAAGGTTACAGGATAGAAACTGTCCTGCCTCAGATCCACACTGCTGGATGAGAAGACATGAAAAAACAAGGGAACAAAGTGCCTCAAACAAGCTAAGATGTTCCAACAATAGAATTCATAGACAACACAGTAGAAGAATGTCAGAGAAGGAGTTTAGAAACTATATAGATTGATCTTCAAAATAGAGGATGGCATTGGAGAGAAAGTACAGGAAGTGAATGATCACTTCAATAAAGAGGCAGAGATCATTAAAAGGAATCAAGCAGAAATCCTCAAAATGAAGGGATCAATAAACCAAATTAAAAATTCAATGGAAAGTATCACTAACAGACTAGACCATTTAGAAGACAGAACCTCAGACAAGACAAAATATACGCTCGTGAAAATAAAGTTGACCGACAGAGAAGATGGTAAAAAACCATGAACAGAACTTCCACAAAATATGGGATAACATGAAAAGACTAAACTTAAGATTAATTGGAATAGACGAAGGCATAGAGACATAAACCAAAGGAATACACAATCTTTTCAATGACATAGTATCAGAAAACTTCCCAAATCTAAAGAATGAAATGGAAAAACAAATACAAGAGGCTTACAGGACCCCAAATGTGAAAAATTATAGCAGACCCACACCAAGGCACAATATAATGAGAATATACATACAGAATAAGGGTAGAATTTTAAAGGCTGTGAGAGGAAAAAAAATCAAATTACATATAGGGGAAAACCACTTCAGATTTCAGCTATTTCTCAACTCAGACCCTCGATGCCAAGAAAGAAAATGGATGCTAACCAAGAATTTTATATCCAGCAAAATTAACCTTCAGATTTGAAGATTAAATAAAAACCTTCCATGGTAAACAAAAGTTAGAAGAATTCACAACCAGGAAACCTTCACTACAGAACATTCTCAGCAAAATATTCCATGAGAAGAAAATGATTAAAAAAAAAACCAGCACAGGGTGGAACTGCACTAAAGGAATAGTTAATCAAAGGAGAAACTAAGTCAAGTTAAAAACCAAAAATAAACCAAAATGACCAGGAATACAAATCATATCTCAATAATAACCCTGAATGTTAATGGCCTAAATTCATCAATCAAAAGGTGTAGACTGGCAGACTGGATCAAAATTAGAAACAACAACAACAACAACAATATGCTGTCTTCAGAAGATTTACTTCCTAGGAAAAGATATCCACAGACTGAAGGTGAATGGTTGGGAAGAAACATATCACTACATGGACTGTGTAAACAAGCAGGGGTTTCCATCCTCAAGTGGACTTCAAACCAAAGTAAATCAGAAGGGATAAAGAGGGACATTTCATACTGTTTAAGGGAATCATACACCAATAAGACATAATGATCATAAATACATATGCCTCAAACAATGGAGCATCTATGTACATCAAAAAACCCTTCTTAATTTCAAGAACCAAAGAGACCACAACACAATAATACCGGGTGATTTTAACACATCTCTCAACCACTTCCAAGCAAAAACTAAACATTGAAACTATAGAACTAAATAATATAATCAATGATTTAGACTTATCAGACATATATAGAGTATTTCTTCCATCACACTTTCTTCCATCACACTTTCTTCTCAGTGGCACATGAATCCTTTTCTAAAATAGACCATATGTTATGCCACAAAGCAACTCTCAGCAAATACAAAAAAACAGAAATACTACCTTGCATTCTATCAGATCATATCTGAATGAAACGAGAAATCAGTGATAAAATAAAAATAGAAGCTACTCCAATAGCTGGAGACTAAATAGCATGCTATTGAATGGTGAATGGATAAAAGAAGAAATCAGGGAGGAAATAAAAAAATATTTAGAGGTAAATGAGAACATCAACACAATATATCAAAAATCTTTGGGATGCTATGAAGGCAGTGCTAAGAGGAAAGTTCACTGCATTGAGCTCATACATTAGAAGAATAAAAAGTCAACAAAAGACCTAACATTACATCTCAAAGCCCTAGAAAAGAACAAATCAATACCAAAAGCAGAAGACAGGAAATAATAAAAAATCAGAGCTGAAATCAATGAAATTGAAACAAAAGAAACAATTGAAAAAATTGACAAAACAAAAAGTTCCTTCTTTGAAAAAAATAAATAAAATTGATAAAACCTTAGCTACACTAATGAAGAGAAGGAGAGAGAAAACTCAAATTACTAAAATTTGTGATGAAAAAGGAAATTTCATGATGGATATCACTGAAATACAAAAGATAATTACAAACTATTTTGAAAATTTATACTCAAATAAAATAGAAAATCTTGAAGACATCAGCATATTTCTAGAGACATATGATCTACCCAAATTGAAGCATAAGGACATTAAATAGATCAATTTTCAAGCAATGAAAAATGCCACAAAAAACCTACCAACAAAGGACTGGGATTATAGCTCAGTGGTAGAGCACTTGCCTTGCACATGTGAGGCACCAAGTTTGATCCTCAGCACCACGTAAAAATAAAATAAAAAGTTTTGTGTCCATCTACAACAACAACAACGTATTTAAAAAACCCCACAAAAACCTATCAACCAACAAAAGGCCAGGACAAGATGGATTTTCAGCCAAGTTCTACAAGACTTTCAAAGAAGAATTAACACCAATACTCCTCAAATTATTATATGAAATAGAAAAGGAGGGAACCCTTCCAAACTCATTCTATGCGTCTAGTTTCACCCTGATACCAAAACCAGACAAAGACACATCAAGGAAAGAAAACTTCAGACCAATATCCCTGAT
The DNA here is from genome assembly GCA_020662805.1 of Glaucomys volans. Classification (NCBI taxonomy): domain Eukaryota; kingdom Metazoa; phylum Chordata; class Mammalia; order Rodentia; family Sciuridae; genus Glaucomys; species Glaucomys volans. The sequence goes on from JAJEJO010053972.1 coordinate 137,418, forward strand.
GAACACAGATGCAAAATTTCTCAATACAATTCTGGCAAATCACATACAAAAGCATTAAAAAGATAGTGCACCATGATCAAGCAGGGTTCATCCCAGGGATGCAAGGGTGGGTCAACATATGGAAATCAATAAATGTAATACATCACATCAATAGACTTAAAGACAAGAATCATATGATCATCTCAATAGACACAGAAAAAGCATTTGACAAAATATAGCACCTTTTCATGTTCACAACACTAGAAAAACTAGGGGTAGTAGGAACATACCTCAACATTGTAAAAGCTATCTATGCTAAGCCCAAGGCCAACATCATTCTAAATGGAGAAAAATTGAAAGCATTCCCTCTAAAAACTGGAACAAGATAGGGATGCTCTCTTTCACCACTTCTATTCAACATCGTCCTTGAAACTCTAGCCAGAGCAATCAGACAGACAAAAGAAATGAAAGGGATATGAATAGGAAAAGAAGAAATCAAACCATCACTATTTGCTAGGGACAAGATTCTATATTTCTAGAACTCATAAATGAATTCAGCAGAGTAGAACAATACAAACTCAATTCCCATAAATCAAATGCATTCCTATACAAAAGTGATGAATCTACTGCAAAAGAAATTAGGAAAACTAACCCATTCACAATAGCCTAAAAAAAAACAAAACAAAAAAACTTGGGAATCAATCTAATAAAAGAGGTGAAAGACCTCTACAATGAAAACCACAGAACACTAAAGAAATTAATTGAAGGACCTTAGAAGATGGAAAAATCTCCCATGTTCATGGATAGGCAGAATTAATATTGTCAAAATGGCCATACTACCAAAAGTGTTACACAGATTTAATACAATTCCTATTAAAATTTCAATAACATTATTCATTGAACTAGAAATGCAATCATGAAATTCATTTGGAAAAATAAGAGATCCAGAAGAGCCAAAGCAATCCTTAGCAAGAAGAGTAAAGCAGGAGGCATCCCAATATCAGACCTTAAACTAGACTACAGAGCAATAGTAACAAAAGTGACATAGTATTGGCACCAAAATAGACAAGTAGACCAATGGTACAAAATAGAAGACACAGAGACAAACCCATAAATTTGGTTATCTCATACTAGACAAAGTGCCAAAAACATACATTGGAGAAAAGACAGCCTATTTAGTAATGGTACCAGGAAAACTGGAAATCCATATGCAGTAAAATGAGATTAAACCTCTATCTCTTACCCTGCACAAAATGCAACTCAAAGTGGATCAATACTTACCAGAATAGAGACCCTGTGCCTAATAGAAGAAAAAGTAGGCCCAAATCCTCATCATGTCAGCTTAGGACCTGACTTCCTTAACAAGACTCTAAAGAACAAGAAGTAAAATTAAGAATCAATAGTGGAATGAATCAAAATAAATTAATTAAAAAATAAATAAATTATAGTTTAATGAAGTTAAAAAAAATCAATAGTGGGATGGATTCAAATGAAAAAGCTTCTTCTCAGCAAAGGAAGCAATCAAGAGATGAAGAGAGAGCCTACAGAATGGGAGAAAATCTTTATATGCACCTCTGATAACTAATCTCCAAAACATATAAAGAACTCAAAAAACTTAACACCAAAAAACAAATAACCCAATCAATAAATGGGCTAAGGAACACTTCATAGAAGAAGAAATACAATCGATCTACAACCATATGAAAAAATGTTTGTTACCTCTAGCAATTAGAAAAATGCAAATCGAAACTACTCTAAGATTTCATCTCACTCAAGTCAGAATGGCAATTATCAAAAATACAAGCAATAATAAATGTTGGTGAGGATGTGGGGAAAAGATACACTCATACATTGTTGGTGGGACTGCAGATTGGTGCAACCACTTTGGAAAGCAGTATGGAGGTTCCTCATAAAACTTGGAATGGAACCACCACTTGACCCAGCTATCACACTCCCCGGTTTATACCCAAAGGACTTAAAATCAGCATACTACAGTGATGCAGCCAGCTATATCAATGCTTACAGCAGCTCAATTCCCAATAGCTAAACTATGTGACCAACCTAGATGCCCTTTAACAGATGAATGGATAAAGAAACTGTGGTACATATACACAATGGAGCATTACTCATCCTTAAAGAAGAATGAAATTATGGCATTTGCAGGTAAATGGATTGAACTAGAGAATATCATGTTAAGTGATATAAGTCAATCCCAAAAAACTAAAGGCCAAATGTTTTCTCCAATAAGCAGATGCTGATCCATAGTGGGTGGAGGCTAGGGAAGAATAAAGGAACTTTGGATTGTGCAGAGGGGAATGAGGGGAGGAATAGGCTGGTGGGGTTGGGAAGGATGGTAGAATGAGACAGACATTATTACCCTATATACAGGTATGATTACACTACTGGTGTGACTCTGCACCATATTCAGCCAGAGGAATGAGAAGTTGTGCTCCGTTTGTGTACAATGTGTCAAAGTGCTTTGTGCTATCATGTATAACCAATTAGAACAAATAAAATAAAAGCAAGGAGAGTTGCTATTTGGGTACAGCACAGATTTGTGAAACAGGAGACAGGTTCAATCAGAAACCAGGCAAGGGTCAAGGGTAAGGAGGGTTGGGTCTTCAAAGGGAAAGGGAAAAGAGGGGACAATGGAGTAGCAAGAAGTAACTCTCTTTTTTAAAAACAATTTTCTGTGAGCCCTGTGGGTTATACAAGTTGTTTTAATTGAGTTTCACTTGGTACTGGAAGTATGCTCAAATATAGAGATATGTTATTTGGTTGCTGGGGGCTGTGGAGAGGGAGCACTCTCAGGGGGAGGAAGTAATATAACCTGGCTGTGCCACTGCTCTCTAATTTGTTTTAAAAAAATATATATGCACACATACATATATTTTAGTTTAATATATATATTTTAGTTGTCAGTGGATCTTTATTTAATTAATTAATTTATTTACTTATTTATACATGGTGCTGAGGATGGAACCCAGTGCCTCACACATGCCAGGAAAGTGCTCTACCACTGAGCCACAACTCCAGCCCACGTGCTCTCTAATTTGTGTGGAGGTACAAATTAAGATGGCTGCAGTTTGGTCAAGAGAGACAGAGCAAAACCCTGAGCTCCAGATACCACATTTGATAGACTGCTGTTTACTTCAGAGATGGAAGTTCTTCGATCTTCCAGGAAAAGAATGCTGCCTAGAAAAGAATGTACTTGCAAGACTGCAAGATTGCAAGACCGCAAGGGCTTCCAGGCCGAGGACTTCTGCTGACTTGCTGTGGTCAAAGACTGCTTACTAATGATGCCTCCAGCATCCCATCACTGTGACAGTGTGTGAACAGACCCCTAGCACCCGTCTACATTAATTTAAAACAACTTGTGTAACCTATAGGGCACATCAAAAATTATTAAAAAAGAGTTACTTCTTGGTACCCCATTGCCCCTCTTTTCCCTCTCCCTTCAAAGACCCGGTTCTTCTTACCCCGCACATTACTAAAAGACATAGTACTCAAGACTATTAAACATTTGCATGGAAGAGAAAAATAATTCCAATTTTCCCTGTGAATGTCCTTGATGGTTGCAGCCATGAGAATCTGTCTCAGATCTCTGACTGTAGGTCCCAGTTTCTAACTGAACCTGTGACTCCTGGTTTGCAAATTTATTCTGTACCCAAACAAAAACGGTCTTGTTTTAGCCTTATTTATGATTTCCTGGTTGACATTTTAAATGTGAGTAATACAGATTGTACCTATCCAATAAGGCTGTTGGGAGGATTCTGTGGAAAATATCAAGAAGGAAAGTGCTTCAAAGGTGTCTGGCTCATAGGCTGCCCAAGGAATGTTGCTAGTTGTGCTGGGGCTAATGTCAGTGCTGGTGGGACCATTGTCACCATTCTTTTTTTTGTTTTGTTTTTCTTTTTTGTGGTACTTGGGATTTGACACAATGGTGCTTTACCACCAAACTGCATCCCCAGTCCTTTAAATTTTTAAAAAAAGTTTGAGATGGGGTCTTGCTAAGTTGCTAAGGCTGGTCTCAACCTGAGATCTTCTTGCCTCAGCCTCCCGAGTGGTTAGGATTACAGTCATGTACCACCATGCCAGGCCTATCATCACCGTTCTGCGAAGGAAATGGTCAGTGTCCCAAAGAGACAGGATCAGAATGGTGATGGGTGCTGCATCAGTGGGACAGGCAGAATATCAAGTCATTGATCTCCCTTCCTATCTGTGTCAGGCAGCTTTTCCTCCCTGTGACCAAAAACCAGACAAGGACAACTTAGAGGAGGAAAGCTTTATTCCATTGTAGAATCATCATGGCAGAAAGGTGCGGCAGAGGGAGCTGTCCACTCATGGCAGCTGGGGGAGAGAGAGAGATAGAGACAGAGACAGGGACACCAGATATGGTCCTCAAGGCCACACCACCCCTGTGACCTAATTCCTTTAGCTTTGCCTTACCTGCCTAGAGGTACCAACCAGCAGGCCATTCCAATTATTAATCTGCCACATGGTTACAACCCTCAGGATCCAGTCATTTCCTAAAAGCCTCGCCTCTGAACCTTGCCACATTGGGGACCATGCTTTCAACACATGAACTTTTGGGGGGGACATTCCTGATCCAAACCTTAACACTATCCACACTGTCCCTGCCTCAAACACACACCCCACTCCCTTGAGGTGAGCAGACTTCACACTTTGGGATTACAGTTTCTGCTATCACTAGGTTTAAAGTTCGGGGTCCTCCCACTTTAGATATTCTCAAGGTCAAACAAGATAAGAAAGCAAGTTTCAGATTCAGCATTCACACTGCGGATGTACGTCCAAAGGAATTGAAATCAGTATGTTGAAGAGACACCTGCACTCCACGTTCACACACCAGCAACCCTAGTTCACACACCTGCACCCCGTGTTCACAAGCCAGCACCCCTAGTTCACACACCTGCACCCCATGTTCACA